>JACXGI010000907.1:0-110395 GCA_016801175.1 Esox masquinongy
AGGAAACGTATGATCTCTGTAATTGCAAACAAAGGTTTCTGTACCAAATATTAAGTTCTGCTTTTCTGATGTATCAAATACTTATGTCATGCAATAAAATGCAAATTAATTATTTAAAAATCATACAATGTGATTTTCTGGATTTTTGTTTTAGATTCCGTCTCTCACAGTTGAAGTGTACCTATGATAAAAATTACAGGCCTCTACATGCTTTGTAAGTAGGAAAACCTGCAAAATCAGCAGTGTATCAAATACTTGTTCTCCCCACTGTATATCAAGATGAACGGTACCCTGTGAAATGTGACTGTGTTGATGGCTTTGTTGGCAGGTAGGGACAGTAAGACGGGTTTGTCAGGGACAAAGGGCCAGTCTGGATCCACGTCTGGGGTCACTTCATCCACGTCCTCCGGTAAGACAGGAAATCAATCAGTTTCTTCACACTGGCAATACCTTATACTTATAAGCATTAATTACCTACTGTATAAATATAAAGCTTTGATAACTCCCTCACAACAGCACATACAGTAGTAACAGTAATAGATACTGTTGCTATGATACTGATATCATAGTACTGATACTGTTGCACAGTACAGCTCTCTTACTTAGTGCAAAGCGTCAACTCACACTGAAAAACATTGACAAAAAAATTGACAAAAATACTGACCCAAGCATTGTACAGCTTGGTTGAGATAAGTGTTTCTGGTGGTGGTGAATTTGCAGGTAAAGAGATGAGGAAGGCCAAACTGTCGCGAAGTCGCTCACTCAGCAGCCAACCTACTACACCCAAGATGGCTAATGCAGACAAAACTCTGTAAGTTGTACCCTGCCAAACCATCCCCCTAACCCAAAAGATCACAGTAACTTTACTCTGTATAGAAACACTTAAGCTGATCAATTGTTATTTGAGATATCTCTCACACACCTCCTAGAAAAATTTTGTGTTAATGAAACCATTTTAGCCATTTGTCCGACACATTTTCCGTATTAATTTTCATCCCCAGAAAGGTGAAGGATTCAGGGAACTGTCCTGCAACAGTGAAGAATTCTATGGTTCCTATGAATGGTAATTAAATCCTATTTTAGTGTAGCTCCCCAGTTAGCACATTTTGTTTGGTTTTTGGGGGGGGAAACAAAATCTTCAAATTGCTTTACATTTTAACCTCATACTGTTATACTTGCTGTCTAGCCTGTGTTTAATAAATGTACAATACATATAAAACAAATATTATTTATATAATTGCGACTCGTTCTCATTCTGTGAAATCCAGGAAGTCCTATATTTCAACATTATTGTTAGCCTAGTAGACAGGCTTGAATGCTGTTTAAACTGGACTTAAGTGTGTATACATAACAATTCTACTTTCCTGCTGTACCTTGTTAGCAAGCATATATTATAAAATAAAGCCTACTGTGCAGGCATAGTGGTGACTTTGTCCAGGTCGGGGGTGTGGCATTTCAGTGGTGTCGAAAGTCCTTTCAGAATGTATGGAATTATGAATGCTAAAAAATATAAACAGGTTTTGATAAATTATGTTGAACCCTTGAGGAAAAGTGACTGTTGGCTCATACTTTCTAACCCTAACTACAGGATGTCTTGAAATTACAAGACAGTCTATCAAAATACTGACTTGTTTTTTTTCAGTTAGGATTGCCCTAAGACTTTTTGCACAGTACTGTAAATCATAAGACCCCCTAGAGCATGATCTTTCTCCCAGTCCACTAAATTAGCAGAAATATATAAAACTGTTGATAATTTTAGAGCAATACTTTCCTGTCTTTCCCTTCCCGTGTGTGTTGCAGCAGAAGAGGAGCTGCGGTCCCACCACTTCAGCATGGCAGGAGCGTCGTCAGCGCTTTCCCCGACCCCTTCGGCCTCCTCAATGCCTGTTCTGATCCGCAGCAACACCACCCACACTCTGGTGGACCACCCGCACCAACACCAGCACCGCAGCAGCACACTGGACCACCGTACCACCAACGGGGGCAAGGACACCCAGTCCAGAAAACTCTCCATGTTGGTCCCCTCTCAGCATTCACCATCCTCCACCTAATTCCCCCCTCAGTGACACCACCGCGTGATTAACCGTGTCCCGATCAGGCGTCAGTATGAAACATTGATAAATAGGATAGGAATTTCAGATATTTGCACTCATATTTTGTACACTTTATGCTAGTTTTTTATAAATGAATAGAAACCAATACTAAATACAAACCAACGTGTTTACACAAAAGTGTTTACAGAGTACATTTATGTGGGAAATTGCAATAGACACCATCCCAAACAAATGCATTTTGTTTCTTCTGATGTATTTCTGTGTACAGAAATGGTCAGCGACCAATCTGCAGTCTGCACACAATCTATAACTTGAATGACAGATCTTATCAGTCTATGACTTTTTGGAACTGCAGTTAAGCGCCCCTTGCAATCCCAAAGAATAAAAAAATAAATATATATAGCAGGTTTGACTGGAGGATAACTAGATGTAAATAGCTAACAAGTTGCCACTATTTAGCAAGTAGCAAAAAGATTTTTTTAAAAATCATGCATTTTAGAATAAGAGCAAAATAGATTGAATAAAATAGTTTTGTTTTTGTACTTTAAGTTAATCCGCTTTTTGCGACTGTTAACCCCCACAATACAGCTCTTGCTTGCAAGTGACTTAAAATTGAAAATGTAACTGAAATTGGTAAAATCGCATTTCAAGTGATGATTCGAGTACATTCCACTTACTTATTTTACCATTTGACAAACAAATAAAACATTCTCAAAAGCAGTTTTTTTCTCCATAAATGGAATGTACTTCATCACTTGGCATAGCCAGGGAAAGACAGGCCACCCTACCTAACCCTGCTCTTTTGCCGAACCCTTTGTCTCCATAAATGATGCAAAATAGCTAAGCAATACTTATGTTACTTTACGATTAGACTATTGCAATGCTGTTCTCTTTGGATACTGGTATAAGACACTAAATAAACTTCAATTAGTGTTACAGTAAATACTGATGGTAGAATCTTGGGATAGAACATTTATCATATTGTTCTAATACTGGCCTGTTAAGGCTGGGCCTGACTTCTGGGATTTACTGCTAACCTACAAAACAGTACATGGACTTTTTTCTACTTATCTCTCTGAATTCTTATCATACATACCTATACTGTATGTTTGCTATGTCGACAAGATGCAGGCCTCCTTACGGTAAAGCTGGAAGTAGGGCTTTCTCCAAGAGACTTCCATTTCTGTGGAATGATCTGCCGATCCATGTAAGAGACACAAACTCTGTGTACAACCGTTACATCTTTACTAAAGATTAGATAAGGTTGTGTGACCAACAAGGCACTGGATTGACGCGCCACCCTTAGTTTTTTTGCACGGCAGGCTCCACTGTCTTCACCGGGATATCCTCTCTCCAGTGGCATTTTATAAGGGCCAGAGTCACTAGCTTACTTTTGCAGTCTCAAGGAATTATGTCATGTCAGTCTTTTCACCATTCTCTAAATGATTAGTTTAAGTCACTGACAAGATCTGTCTTTCCACCTCTGGGGGCTTGTGCAATGGGAGAGAACTCTAGGCTATACTATGCCTTGTCACAAAGTGATTTGCCGTTGGTGTCCTGGTTCTGTGAGTGGCGAAGTTGGTGGAGGTATTTTGTCCTTGTTGGCTATCTATGGGTTATGTTTTGATGGTACCACAGTCTCTCTGGACCCCGTACTGCTCAGAGCTCGGTTCCTCTAAGTTTCTTACTACGTTCCAACCATCAAGAGAGTTTTTACTAGCCATTGTGCTTCAACTTCTTATTGTTTTCTGCTTATTAGGGTTTTCGGCTTGGTGTCTGTATAGGCACTTTGTGGCAACTGCTGATGTAAAAATTGCTGTATAGAACGTTTGATTGATTGATGGTGATGATTTGTACAGCCCTCTGACAGACCTATGGGCACTGTCGTAAAGCCACAACCGGGATTAGAACCCTGGTAACAATGACGTAGCCATACCGCAAATCAATTACCTGTATGCCTTTTGATACTCAAGATATTCAAACAATCGATTACCAGACTCCTCAGGAGTAAATGTACATGTTAATTGGCTTTAATAACCAGGCTTTAAGGAACCACCTACATTTCATTTTAAGGCCAAATCTTTCATCAAGAAATTCAAATGATCAGATGACCAGCAACTTCATAAATAGCTACTCCTCACTTGTAAACGTGAATGTCAGTGGGCTTTCATAGCCAAGCCTTTAAAATAATCAGTGTTTATAGAGGGTGCAAAGAAGTTAAGACCAAAAATTGCAATGTAATGTAATTTTTTCATGTAATAAATTATATTTCCTATCAAGTATTATAAGTATACTTAAGTATGAAAGTGATTCCAAAATAATACACTTAAGTATATATATAATATACATACATACATACATACATACACCTACATATACATACCCAAGCCAATATATATATTGGCTTGGGTATGCATGCCCTAATAAACAATACAGCAGTAATGTTTTTATTTAGGACAATTACTCTATATCCATTCTGCATGTTCAGATATCCACTCACAACCATCATTTGTTGGCTCCTTATGGTTATATGCCTTATGACACACTTTCTAAGTGAATCCACACGAAATCCAAAGCAAAACATGTACACTCCTTGCAAGACCATCATTATGTCGGTGAGTTTTGGAACGATGTTGACATAGTCAAAACTTAGTATTTGTGTATGGATTGAGTACAAGCATGATGGTACTTCCATTTCCATTTGATTAGCCAGGTAGAATGTGTACCAATTTGTGCCATCTTTACCACCCCTGAATTTAATAATCAATCCGACCCTATAGTCATACTAGCCCCTGCCAAAGAAAATTTGCTTTGGGTTAGGGGTTGATTTGTAATAAGTCACTTCATGTTTACTATTCTGTTGTCCTTTTTTCAGACAAAGGAAGTCCAACTCTTTTGGTATGCAGTCAGGGAGAGAATGAAGCTGGCTGGCTATATGGAAAGCAGTGACAGCGCCCTTAGTCCCTGGTGATGACGGAGGTCCTCGAGGTCAAGGCATTGAGAAGAACCTGTTGGCCACAACCACTACACCCCTGCTCTGACGCTCATCCTCCATGTACCTCAAGTAGTCAAAAACCCTAGCTACGCTTTAGATTTCAAAAGACAGACAAACCCTAATAAACACTTCAACGTTGAATCGTAGGGTAAAGATGTCTGGAGTCTTAATTGCACCGATGGGTAACAGAACAAACATCAAAACTCATCTCTGCCTTATTCCACAAATACTCATGTACCATTGGTCAACAAAACAAATCCAAATACATTCCATATGTAACAGTATGTCTTTTATTTGAATCTATTTGTTGGCTAATAAAAGGTATGCCTGTATTATAGCATGCTTTGCAAAGTCTGTGTTTTATATTTTCAAAACTGCTACTGAAGGGGTGGGGGGAAAAGCACTGTATTTTTAGGACTTAAATTAATCTCCTTCAACAACTGTGATTGTTACCCTAGTTTTTCCATCCCACCAATTCAATTGATCCTGGTGCCTTTGAAGTACCTGAGTAATCCACCCATACCAACCCTTACCACCCAATCAATAAACTGATGTTGAATATTTGACATGTTAATGCTCAATTTATTATGTTTTTGTTGCAGGTTCTTATGGACACTGATTAAGCTCTAGACTAAAAGTCAGAGTAAAATTCTCAGCAAACAATGTCTTCTTGTTTTGGAAACGACCAGAGTTTCTGTTGGTCTGTATGACATACTGCTAATGTAATACTTTGAGTTGTACAGCAAGCAGTTCAGTGCCTTTTAAACTAAATAAGCATAATAGGAGAGAGCAAAATAAGATGAGAGTAGCACTTAAATTGATGTATACGACCCCTATCTAACTTGTGTGTTTTCAATGAGGACAATGCATGCAGACAACACAATTCAGTATGTTACAACTTCAGTGGTGCTAAAAGGACGATACAGTGTTAATACTTGACCACAAACTCGTATATGAAACGGTTTGTGTCACAGTCACTTCTTGGTTGGGTCAGTCACCCTGCCCATTAAGAGAAGGCTGCTGGTGGACTGGTCATAAACAAGGAAGAGGTAGGGCCGGTTGATGGTGAGCCGTGGAGGTAGACTACCTAAGATGTTCGGTTCACGGGTACTCCCTGTGCTGCTAGTCTCGTCCACTGTGATGGCAGCTTTATGCACAACCTAAAAGCACATAAGGAAAACTAAACGGGTTGCATGGGCAAGCTGTATTATGGAAATTGAGTAATGCTGTAAACTGCCTCAAGATCTGTTTGTGTTTTGGCCTATATCATTGCTGTCCCACAGTCAGGCCATTTGCAATGTAAAAAGTTGGTAGTGCTAAGCCTAATTACTCTAAAAGACTTTTGGTAAACCAATTGGTTTACCAATAAAACTCTTGGAAAGAACAGATACCACAATTATTTTATTTGTGGTAATTATTTTGTATTTACTTGGAGCTCTGATAGCATAAACAATAGTGCTGTTTTCACAGATTAAGCTTAGTTCTTAAATTAATAAAAATATAGCTCAATTGAGACTTCATTGATTTGGATTTTGTTTGTCCAGGACTAGGCTTAATCTGTGTCTGTGAAACCAGCCTATTCGTCTCATCCATTTTAAATAAACAATTAGGCACAATGACAGATGCTCACGTATGCAGAAACACACCAGTTTATAAACACACACTAACCTCAGACAGCCTCAGGCCTGTTTCACCACTGATGCCAGAGAAGTCAGCACTCTCCTGGAAGACCTCACTGATTCCCAGGCCTGGCAAAACCTTCTGTAGGGAATACGATTGCTCCAGCATGAATCTAGGCAGTTGCACCTCCAGTTTTCTGTAAAGCACATGAAGTGAAATTATTATTTGGAATGTTTGACCAATTCATGTTAACTTTGTATAAACAGAGTAGCTTTTGCAATTTTAAAGCAACTAGATAAATTATTACATAGCCTTCTCAGTTTGACTCTTTTTAATCACTTTGTTTTTTATTATGTTGTGAAAATCTATGGGTCTATGGGTTTTGAGTGACAATGTTACTCAAAACCCATAGACCACCATGATATGCAGAGTCTGAGCTCATACATCATGTAAAGCATGAAACTGCACAGGCATTGCGTTCCTATTTACACCTTTATCAGTGGCCAAGTCTGCATTTTCCAACCTGTGTATAGGTACAAGAGTAAAGAGCTACAGGCCATTTAAATAGCGAAATGCTAATCTTAGGAACATAATGAATGCAGATGCTTCCATACAGGTGGACTGCATGATACTGTACAGTTAAGCAATCAACATCCTATCATGCTCTGTGGCATGTATAAAAATACTGAGTAGACCCAACTGACCTACATTTTGGATCAAGACAGCAAGAGGAATGGATCTAAATGACTTTGAAAGAGGGTTCGTTATTGGGTCTCTTCCAGGCTGACAATGCCCTTATCCGCAGAATATCTGAATCAGGGGTCACTGAATGGTCTGATGGATATGAAAATGATGTGAATCAAATGCTAAGGCCTTCACAGTCAACAGATCTCAACCCAACTGAACACCTATGGGAGATATTGGATGTTGGACAGTGCTTTCTACCATCATCAAAACACCAAATGAGGGAATATCTTTTGGACGAATGGTGTTCCATCCCTCCAGTAGAGTTCCAGAGACTTGTGGAATCCATGCCAAACCGCATTGAAGCGGTTCTGGCAGCTCATGGTGGCCCAACACCTCAATGAGACACTTTATGTTGGTTTTTCCTGTAATTTGTCAAACATCTGTATTTGGTTTTTTGCTTTTTGAGGTAGAACAAGTTATATGCTACATAAACTATTCAACTGTTTTAGTGCTATGCCACCTACGTCCTCTTGATCTGTTTAAGCCAGCCTTGGAAACGTTCACCCGTGATCCCCTCCTCAATAGAGGTGTAGTCCACATCCTCGTCAGGTAGAAGCACCAGCATGGCAGCGCCGCCTGTCATTGGCAGCTTCAAGATACCAAGCTTGAGCGAGTGATCATATGCCAGGTAGTACTTGTCGGAACGGAACATCATTGGGACTGTGACAATGTTGTACTTGTTCACATAAAAGCGCTCGTCCTGAGTGAGGCTGGCATTGAAGGCGAGTGCAAACTGGCCTGGTGAGAGAAACAGAAGACTGAATGAAATAAAAATTATACTGATGTTGCTATCACAACAGCCAACCTCACTTAGACACATGAACACAAAAGCAACACCCAGAAAGCAGCACACTGCAAAAAATATGTCTTATCAAGTATATTTATCTTATTTTCAGGTTAAAAACCCTACCATCCTTAAAATGTGGTATATTTTTCTTAAGATAGATTATACCACTTGTTTTTAGAAAATATGCCATGAATAACGTGTAATTTTTCTTGTTCCATTGGCAGATTATTTCACTTATTTCAAGCAAATATCTCCTTGTTAATTGTCTTGTTCCATTGGCAACATTTTTTGCAGTGCACTAACAGAACTTGTACCTTGTAGCATGGATGAACTTTAGAAATGTAATAACATGCACATGTAAAATCTTGTATAATCTATGCCGTTTAATAGATGCTTTTATTCAAAGTGACTTGTGTCATGTAAGCACAATGCTCTACTGAAACCCTTTGGGTACACCCTCCTCACCTTGAAAGAAGGTGGCAGTGATTAGCATCATCTGGCTCTGGGTGTCAATGGCGTTGACCACCTCCTTCACCTTCTCCCCTGTGTAGGTGTAGGCAAACTGGTTAACGGTCTCTTTGGTGGCCCAATCGCCGTAGTCCAGCCCCTGGACATTTCCCCCATACTTAGTCTCCACAACGTCTTTGTAGGTCGAATCCACTTGAAACTGCTGGCGGGGGAATATTCCGATAGCCTGGTTTACAAACCCAGTTTTGGTCACGCTATCCCGGACACTCTGAAATAGTTCTAACACAGAATATTTTTACATTTAGAATTAAAATGTACATTCCTATTTATACAAACACAGAGACAGAAATTACAGAAATAGTATTGGCAGCCTCAGCCCATGTAGCCACATAGGAGCCTTTGCCTAGTTTAATTTGCTAAGAGAAATACTTCCCCAAAATAAATGTTTCAGATACCGACAGATTAAGATTTGATGGGTGCTCCAAAATATGTCACATATTTACCATAGGTATATTTTTTGTTTCTTTGACGGATTTCATTCTCTCAAAACACTCTGAACAGATGCCATCAGGGCAAGATGGGAAGAGGATATACAGTTGGCACTGTAAATACCAAAGAAGACTGAGAGAATATTTTGTAATACCTGTTCAGTTAACTCCAGAGACAGTCCTATATAATTCAATATTTTACACAGATCCCAAAACCACTTACATAGAATCTTCATGGATACCTCTCTAAGTAGACAAGAGTCAAAAGTCCTATGGGGATAAATATTTATGCAATCCACCTTACCTGGGATTCTTAGGGGCTCCTGATCGTTTAGACTCAAGCCATTCAGCAGCTGTTCGCGTGTAGAGCCTTTGGCACCACTCATCAATGCTGCCAAGCCAAGAGACATGGTGAAGGGAGAGAGAAGGACATTGTCATCAGTGGTGCTAGCAATGGCACGGTACAGCCGGGTTGCAAACTCTGCGTTTCTGGTACTTATGTCCTGGATTTCGGCAGCGCTAGGCTCCTGCGCCAGGAGAGGCAGGGCAAGGAGCAGGGTACAGGCCAGGAAAGGAAGTATTCTCCACATCATGGTTCCTCTTATGCTTTTCTCAGCTGGCAATGAAAACAAAAGACAGATGTAAGCAAGGGATCAATTCAACACAAAGAAATTGAATTTTTTATTGTGTAATTCCAAATTGTATACCCTTGAAATTCAAAAGTTCGATATTTTCATATTTCATAATAATTTCATAACTGAAATACACAATATTGAGAAACATTTCTAAATTAAGAAAATTTTTTCTTTAAACAAGTTGACTTAATTCAGCAAGAAGATTTTTCTCATATGTTGACTGTAAGATCAAGCTGATAAACAACAATTTACATTTTGTTGTCCAACCCCATCCTACAGCGGTCCTCTCTTCTATCCAATAGCCCGACCCGCCCACCAGAACCATACCAGATGACAGGGATGATGCATGGATCTGTTATGAGCTCATTTTGGACTTCTGTGGTGGCCGCAAGGGACACTAATATCCTCAGTGAATAACCACTAGAAAGGCACTGGGGCATTACTGCTCAGCTCAAACATCCTAATCCTCTACCCTTTTACAGCAGTGTGCACTTAGTTGGCACAACAGTAAAAATCATGTCATTGGTATAAGCATTGGCTAGATACAGCACAACGTATTGTGATGTTGGGAAAGACAAAGTGCAAGTGTACCTTTAATGAAATCTACTGACCCATGACCAACAGAGAAAATGGCCTATCAATACACAGAACTCTTTTTAAACTAAGTATTATGTATGCATGCATGTATGTATGTTTTGATTTGATTTGAAAGCAGGACAAATGGTGTCTACTATATAGGATTTTGAAATATAATAAAAATATAATTTATTAGCAAAGAAATTGTTCCCATAGGATGGAATCATAGATTAAAAAAAACCTAGCCCATGCTATTTAAATCAGACATTCTATATACTCTTTTTAATAAAAGATTAGGATGGATATTGTGACCCTGATCTAGGAAGAAGTGGTTATATTTATCTGTACAATATTTGAAATATAATACTGGACGGGTTTGACGGCTATTAAAGCAATGGTGTTTCGAGATTAAATCGTTTCTAACATAAAATAAAATGGCAACGCACTGTATACATCCAGGCAACACGACTAAAAGCGAGAGATTTGACGCCGTACTTTTAGACGTATGCTATTGCAATAACGAATGTTACAAACGGGGTTTGTTTACCTAAGATGATGCGACACTGAATCAACACATTTTAAAAATAAGACTGAATACTTACTTTTGCAATAACAAACACTGCCTGAAACTTGATCAGGATAACATCGACGTTTTATTCCTCTTTAAATTAATACATATAGGCCACCGCCTCTATTAGAATCGCAGCGTCCAGAATGACGAGGGTGTTCCTTGTTTACGGATTATTTTCTAGATGGCGCAATTTACGCACATTCTCGTTTAACAGCGCACGAGAATGCAATATTCTCTGTAAATGCATTAACCGCTCAAGCAAATAGATGGCGATGTTTGTCTTATTCACAAGGCCGGAGAAGACAATGTGTGACGACGGCCACTGCATTCAAGAACTGAATCAAACGCCCCGAATCAGACCTCAATGCATCCCCTAAACCAGATTTGGGTAAATTAAGGCCCGTGGGCTGAATCCGCCCCCAAAACAAATACTGTAATAATCGTCTAATATTTATGTAAAAAAGGTATCCATCCCACCTCATAGCACCTCCATGCCTGTCGAAAATATATATTTAAACATAAATCAATTGTTTGATCAGGACACTTGCCAACAAAGATGCATCAATTTCAAAATATCAGAGCGAGAAAAATAGCTTCCCTCTATTTTAAGCCATTATTATCAGAAAAATATATTAATTGCACTACCAAAGCACTAACCTCGCTCGTCTTTCTGTCCCTTCCTGCATTGCAGCCTGCCCCAATACCTTTGGGTTCCTCATCCCTGTTCGTCTCACTACTCTCTGTAAAACAAAGTTTAAAAATTATATTATCTATTGCTATAATAAAATAGGCATGAAATTCTATTTTAGCGATCTGTCAGAAAAAACTACTTGAGCAATATGTCAGTCATTATACAGTTGATGACGTGGCACACAACTTCAGCTTAGAAGAAAATATATATATTTTAAATTCACAGAGCTTTGTTCTTATAAATGTTGTCATTTACTTGTACGGTAAGAACATGTACCATGGGAAAAAAGTAAATATTTCTGTTACTTTGTTTTGCCATAATTACATTTTTAGATTTCTATTTCAACTATTTGTACATAATATTTTTACTGAATGTCTAATATATTTTGCTGTCTTGACTATTCTGTACTCTGTCAGGTGTTTGATGTTGAGGTTTGAACATGTTTGAGGATGGGTGCGCCATGCGTGACGTCAAATCGTGGCTTCCGGTTCATAAACAGCTAGGTTTTATAAACATTTCTTAATCCTCATGATCCCTCTCCTCGAATCCTTTTAAAAAACAATTGGAGAAGGTCAGAAGGGAGGGAAAACTGGGTTTCCGATCCAATCAGTTTTGAGATGGAGTCGATGTGGAGGAGAGCACCCAGCAATCTCTTTCTAATTTAACGCGTTGAATGTTGTGTATAAACCCTGTTATACCTGTAGTTGGTTTGGATGTTAGTTAATGTAGGAAACTAGTTTCGAGAACCGTGGAGTTTCGAGTAGTTGGTTTAACAATGCAGAACGCTCTGCACACGTATAGTTTAGTGGCGTAGTGGTTGAAGACAGTGCCTGCCAGATTCGAATCCGTCGTGGGCAAAAACATTCATTTAGTCTAATCGCGGGCCGGATGAACTAGGCTTGTCTGTTTCCTTTTCTTTTATTTGGTAATGCAAAAAACGTCTGAATATTTGCGTTAATTAGAGTTACAACACGCGACACAACAACTTTTTGGCGTTTTATTAGTTTTCTGACCATTTCAAAGAGAGCGTTGAATGGCGGCAATTTCTAATGGCTGTCCAACTGCCGAGTTTCCCCAAACGATGGGCGTGGCTTCGCGTGTTCTAATGTATGATGTGAGCAGACGCTGATTATTACCGTTACTGCATCACGGAAAAGCATCATAATGGCTGCCTCCTTACAAAAGCACATACCTTTCAGCGATTTCCTTATATAGCTTCATGGTCATTAGAAGAACACCTAAGTTTTTTTGTGTACTGTTTTCCTTGACTGGAAACTCAAAACGATAATTAGATGGTCAGAGCAGAGCTACTTTGAGCTCAGATGGGTCAAGCTCAGAGCCCAACTGCCCCCAAGAGGCAACCTGAGCATATAGAGGTTAAGGCTCAGTAGAAGAAAACCCATCCAATTGTGTCTGCCTTTCAATTTCATTTCATGCTGTCCTGTTTTGGAGTCAACTGGAATAAAAAGGAGGATTATTGCCCAAACGTTCAAAATCTAAAAGAGAATCACAGCATCTCAACATCTTCTGTTTCTTCTGGTAAGCCGAGATCTTCCTCAGGCAGGGGAAAGCCACCAGACCAGACCTCAGGAACCAGGACCATGGACCATGATTATGGAGAATCAAAGAAAAACTCTCCCCAGTCAACATGTCCAAAGTCGTCCAGAAAAAGGAAATATAATAAGCGGACTCTAGACCCAGAAAATGCCAGAAAATCTAAAGACAAGAACAGACAATCAACAAGATCTAAAACACCAGATCATCCTAGTGGGAGTAATTCTCGAGTCAAGAAAATCAGCATTACCCCAGAGCCTTTCTCCCGGCCTCCTAGCTTCACGTCCTCCGGCTCCATGGAGTCATTGTCCTCGCTGTTTCCACAGGTTTACCCAAAACGTCCACAGATTCCTCAAGTCTCAACCTCAAGCCAATGCAGCCGATCCATCAGCTCGCTGTCATCATTTCGAAACATCAATGGTTCCCCAGACAGTCAAATGGACTAGCAGTTGCTGCCAGGTGTGCCGTCACTACCCTTTTCAGGAGACAAGAGAGCCCAAACCACTGTTGAGACACAAGCTGGATGCGCATTTTATAGATAACATGTGAGAACATTTAATTCGGAACTATACAGCACATCTGACTGGGGAGATAGCACCTCAGGTGAAAGCACACCCACATCTACGATGACTACGATGTCGGGTAGCTAGCTACCTGTTGACAGAACTGTCAAGTCCTGATATCAGCTCACTTGGAACTGTCATCTCTGTTGATGAGGAGATCGAGTCAGACATAATATCGTTATAATTTACAAATATATCCATATTATTATAAAACATTATAGTTGATGTGATTCTGTATTAGTGTAAGATAAGAGTTTTGAGCTCCAAGATAGATTACTTTATATAAAAACAGAGAGAAACTGTTCACAGGGAAAAGAAAACCACCAAGGTTGCCACTGCCTACTTATACAGTAGAAGATGAAGAGAACATTCTTTAAAGTACGCTGAGTTTGAAACAATACTTTTTCTTCTATGCTACTTCATCAACAAGTCTGATTAGAAATGCTGTCAACTGGGTATGTCATAGCCTGCTCAGAATCACATTGGTTCAGTTCAGGGTATGATTAGGGTGCCTTCCAGAGTATGCCTGGCTTCTGTGTGCAAGCTGCTGGGAGCCCAGATTCAAGATGGAGGTAAATGTCTGTGTAGCGAATATTAGAGATGAAGCTAGTTGGACTCATTTTCAGCCCGGGAGTTGCATGGGGCACCAGCCCGTTTAGGGAGGCGGAGTGTGTGTGGGGGGCGTGATGTACTAATGAAAACTACACACAAGGTTTGGTCGCTTGTTAGGAAAATCTGACAAGCGACATAGTTTTTGTACTTGATTGACGTATTGATTGACACTGTCTGCTCACAGCCTCACAATAATAATTTAAGTGCTGTAGTGTAATTCGCTCTACCACAAATCTTTCCCGCCCCCACCCCCCCTCCCATTGGCGAAAAATCAAGTTAGAATTCCAAGCGATGTTACAAGTTTCAACGTTTATTTGTCAAATTCACTGAGCAACACAGCGTCATCCTGAACAATTAAATTCTTGTGACATGGCACCCGAAAACTACGTAGTGAGAGTTAAGAAGAATATATAAGCAAAAATACAGCCAGACAAAAATAAATAAAGCAACACTATACATAACACTGTACACTAACAGCAGTTTAAAAGAGTGTACTGTAAACTAGCAGCAATCTCGGTATTAGCCTATTATTGATTATATATATATGGCAAGTAAGGCAGTAATATACATAACAATGTAAACTAGCAGCAATTTGGTAGAATTATTGAATATTATATATGCATATGAGTGTAATAAGCTAATGAATGATGACATAGCACACTACAACTACGTAGTAAGAATTAAGAAGAAAAATATATACACAATAAAAATATAGCAAGAAGAGAAAGCAATAATATACATTACACTGTACACTAGCAGCAGTTTAGAAAGAGGACTGTAAACTAGCAGCAATATTGGTGGTGGTATTGAAATTATAGATAGGCCTATGGCAAGTATGGCAATACTATACATAACAATGTAAACTAGCATTTACTAGAGGAAATGTTCAGGAGAATGGATAGAGTAATTATACTCCACCCATCCCATTGGCCACAATGTAACTCAATGGATATGAGTGGGGTAAAATGACAGAAACAATTGCAAATACACAGTGCCCCTTGATTTCTTTGCATATAATCACTCTATAGACTCTCCTGAACATTTCCTACAATACATTCACTGCGGCGTATAGAATAGTTTTTTCTGTATGAGTCAATATGTATTTCATATCCATTGAGTTACATTGTGGCCAAAGGGATGGGTGGAGTAAAATGCCAGCAACAATTGGAAATACACAGTGCCCCTTGATTTCTTTGCATATAATCACTCTATAGACTCTCCTGAACATTTCCTACAATACATTCACTGCGGCGTATAGAATAGTTTTTTGTGTATAGGGCAATATATATTTCATATACATTGAGTTACATTGTGGCCAATGGTATGGGAGGAGTAAAATGCCAGCCACAATTGCAAATACACAGTGCCCCTTGATTTCTTTGCATATAATCACTCTATAGACTCTCCTGAACATTTCCTTACAATACATTCACTACGGCGTATAGAATAGTTTTTTCTGTATGAGTCAATATGTATTTCATATCCACTGAGTTACATTGTGGCCAATGGGATGAGTGGAGTAAAATGCCAGCAACAATTGGAAATACACAGTGCCCCTTGATTTCTTTGCATATAATCACTCTATAGACTCTCCTGAACATTTCCTACAATACATTCACTGCGGCGTATAGAATTGTTTTTTCTGTATAGGGCAATATATATTTCATATCCATTGAGTTACATTGTGGCCAGTGGTATGGGAGGAGTAAAATGCCAGCAACAATTGCAAATACACAGTGCCCCTTGATTTCTTTGCATATAATCAATCTATAGAGTCTCCTGAACATTTCCTACAATACATTCACTGCGGCGTATAGAACAGTTTTTTTCTGTACAGGGCCATATGTATTTCATATCCATTGAGTTACATTGTGGAAAAAGAGAGTGTGGAAAATATTGTGTTGCTAGATGTAGCACAACATTCCCCATGATTAAACAGGTTTGTCTTATTCTACACATTCTCCTGAACATTTTCTACATTGCTTTCTCTGTGGAATATTCAATAGTTTATGAGCTATGAGGCAATATGTGTTCCATATTCAGTCATTGGCATTGTCTAAATTTTGCCCTTGGAACTTGTTTTAATACACACTTTTTATTGAAATTACTCTTAAATACGGTCATATATGAATTGTTGTCAATGTTTTGAGAGGTACATTTTCTTAAACAATTAATAAACTCAATTTATGTCAGTTTTGAAGTAATATTTCCTGATTTTCGTGACCCGGAAGTGTTTCTTTAATGTTGCTCACAAGACATTGATAGCGGATGGTGCCTGCCCTCCAAATACGCGTTGTTGAATTCTTTGCTTGTTGATGTTAAAATACATGTTTTGCGTTTCAAACTGTTGCAGGCTCATTCATTGACCGTAACACGCTATAGCAGTATTGGGCTTGTTTTGGGCTTGATTTTGACGCTGCGGTTGCTTGTTTGACTCGCGAGAATTGGCAACACTGGAGAGCAGACGTAAGGATTACGTTATTTGTTAAAGTATCATGGTGTTGCGCATTGAACTAGTTAGCTAGTCTTGATACTTTCTTTTTGAAGCGGTCTACTGGTGAATGGCAAACTTGGTCCAAGAGCTTGAAGAACATGAATGTCAGGGATTGTGTGAAATCGCAACATTTGAAGTTAGTTTTGTCGGACGGTGACTTGGTGAGTACGCGTTATTTGGTAAAAATGGTAACATAGCTAGCTAACTAGCTTGCTTGTTAAACGGCAACTTATTTTTTTCTGCTTAGGTGGTGTCCACTGTCCTGTTCATCGGGGGAATTTGTCGTTGTCCGGACGACCTAGATGGCATTTCACACAATGAATGCCCAGTAATCATTATCTAGCTCTGATAAAGAGTTATCATTCATGGCCAAAACGTCCAGACCAGAACCTGAAATACACAAACTGCTCTGCACAGTTCAAGCTATAGTCCTTGAAGGCACCTGTAGTTCTTGTTGATGTGTAGTTGATTACTCAAGTACACTTATGATCAGCCCATGTCATTGGAGTCCATGCACCAGACGTGCAATACTGCTAGTTAATGTGAAACATCCTGAATGTTACTGATATGAATGGAATGAAGAATATCTAGATTATTACCTTCTCTGTAATTATCTGGTGTCCATTAAACATTTTACTAGAGTGTTCTGTTGTAATTGAACGATTCTGCATTAAACACAGACAAAGGGGAATTATGTTATGTTAAATTTTAAGTGTATTGGGCGCATACACAGGTTTTTGGATGTGGCAGTACAGCAAAATGCTTGTGTTACTAGGTCCAACAATGCAGTAGCTCGAAATGGCGAACATGCACACTATAGAAAAGATCTTTGAATGGGAAAACCCAATTCATATTGAATTTGTTTCACTCTGTTTTGGGTCATTTGTTCTAGTTCTTTTCCTACTTAACATGACCCAACAAAGTCTTACTTTCCTGGCTACTTTCCAAGTGTCGGGCCCAGCTGTATGTAGGTCCTGCATGGATTTAGTATGACCTCAGAGAAAATGAATGATTGCAGTGGAACAATGGGGCTGAATCTTAACATCAAAGAGGAGGAGATGCAAAATTTCATAGTGAAGGAAAATGAGGCATTCACAGTAAAGGAGGATCAGGAAGCTTTCTCAGTGAAGTTGTTGACATTCAGATTTGAAAATGAAGAGGAAGCGGTTTCAACAGAAGAGATTATCAGAGTGAAAATTGAGGAGGGTAGAGGTAAGGAGGCTTGAAAAGTACATTTTATTACCTCATGATGTAAGATTATCGCTATGTAGGCCTAGATGCCAAACATGAGTGTTTTAGTTTTTTTTATTCTGTAATAATTGTTATCCAATGTCTCTAACCTATTGTTCACTATTTCTATACTGCAGGGCCATTAGAGAATACATTTTGATCAGTAATGGGGAACAATATACTCAAAGCAAATAGTGCACCTATTTAAAAAGATTGAGAAAAAGCTATAAATGGATAGTGTATTGATGCGGGTACACCCAACTAGCTCAAACTGTATTTATGAAACTGTCAAAACAATATTGCGTAAAAAATAGGACTTATTTGTGTAGGCCAAGTGGGACTGGAAGTGTTTAAAAGGGAGTATTGACCTTCTTAAGATCTTCATTTATGTTCTTCAAGCTAGACTCTGTGCAATAATGAAATGAGCCTCAGTGTTTATGTTCAGATGAACGAGATGCTGGACTTCACTCTCATACAATCACACACAGTGCCATTACATGTGTACAGGTTTGTGTCATGCTGTTAAAACAGGAAAATCAAGCATCATAAGCTTCAATGCTCTTTGTAGTTGTGGAAGTTGACCTACTACCTTCAAGGGGATGTTTCACTCAAAATGTAAAATTATTCCAAGTCCAACTTGGCTATGGATTCACCAAAACGGAATAAAAAAATAGAAATTGTATGTTTACATATCCTTTTGTCATAATTTGGTTGAGTCAGTATTGAAATAGAGGCCCAATTAAAGTAATAATAATGTAATGCTCCAGTTGGTCAAACACCTATCCAATCTCTAAAGATTTTTTCTGCATTCAATTTATAAAATTTAGTTACCTTTATTGCCAGGAGCATTCTTGTGAAAGGGAGAAGTTAGGAAAGGAAGCTGAAATGGGTTATAATGAATATTAGCAAATATGTTGCTTCATTAGTAATTTTGTACTGTTAAAACATTCTTACTTTTCTCCCAACATGTTTTCATCCTCACAGGAAAAAGGCCTAGCTCCAGCACAGAGACAAGACAGGGTTCACAAAGTGGAAGAAGTCCAATACAGGAACCTGACTGGCGAGCTCCTCTAGAGAAACCTCACTGCTGCCCCAAGTGTGGAAAATCATTCTCAGAGTCAGGAAACCTAAAGCAGCACATGCGGACTCACAGCGGAGAGAGACCGTACCACTGCACCAAATGTGGTAAACGCTTCATACAATTGGGTCACTTCAACTGCCACCAGCGTACTCATACTCGGGAGAAACCGTTCAGTTGTGGCGAGTGCGGGAAAAAATTTTCTCAGACAATAAATCTGAAGAAGCACCAGCTAACACACTCTGGTGAAAGACATTTCTTGTGTTCTGAATGTGGTAAGAGTTTTTCTTCATCCACCAACCTAAAAAGACACCAGAGCACACACAGCAATGAAAAGCCTTTTCAGTGCTCTAACTGTGAAAAGTGTTTCACTCACATCCACCACCTAACAAGACATCAGACTGTACACACAGGGGAGAAACCTTTCACTTGCACTGACTGTGGGAGGAGTTTTTCCCTACAGGGTACTTTAAAAAAACACCAACGCACACACACTGGAGAGAAACCGTACCACTGCTTGCTATGTGGGAAGAATTTCTCTCTTTCAGTTGCACTAAAGAGACACCAACTCACACACACTGGGGAGAAACCATACCAATGCTCACAGTGTGGAAAGAGTTTCACCCAAAAGGGACATTTAACTCAACACCAGGGAACACATGAGCTAGAAAAGCCTTACCCCTGCTCCCAGTGTGGCAAGAGTTACTCCTCAGCCCCCTCACTAAAAGCACATCAAAGGACTCATGCTGAGTCACACCAGGATGAAAATGTGTAAACTGGTTGCTCTGTTAGGGATTGATAGCCTACATTTGAAATCATAAATTGTGCCTTAAATCCTTTGTCCCTACAGTTTTGTCACCCTCATTTACAAAAAAAACCTCTTAGGCCCAATTATGTTTCTTCCTGAAATGTTCATTTGCACACTCCTTGCATATTTAAAAATAATAGACAGGGTTGCATTCAATATGAAATGAATTGTGTGGAATGTTTAATTCAATGTCAGAAACATTTGACCAATTATGGCCATATATGGCCACTATTTTTGTCAACTGATTTTTTTTTAAACCTTCCTTACTTGCTGGAATTGCAGCACAGATGGGTTTTACTCTCAAGCTTCGTTTACACTGCAGGTCTTAATGCTCCTCAGTTTGTTTTTCAAACCTTTTGTTGCATATTGACTGATTGGTGGAGATGCTCGTGCTTCTTATTCAGCAAGCTACATTGACAATGGCAATACCTACCAAGAACGTTTTCCAGTTGCATTGGATGTTGAAATGAAATCAGTGTTGTACACTTTAAAGCTTGAACAATGATCAAAGTCTTTTTTGGCTAGCTACAACATTTAACAAGCTAGCTATCTGTATAGTTTACTAGCAGACCTACTGATTTAGCTTTAAATTATAGCTACATTACTGTGGTGGTATTGCAACAAACAGGCAGAATTTAACCTGCTCCAACATCTGCATTTCATAAAACACTGCTAACAGGAGATAACATCTATCTGCACTCAAAACTGTGCTTCATTGAATTGAAAATCCTGCTATAACAACCCACCAGGTTAATTTCTCTCTTTAATTACGATGACTAGTGACTGTTCCCAGATAGCTGGTGTACTGTACTGCCTTCAGTGAAATCAATAGAAATCATAGGCTACTTGAATGTCAAACAAATTAGTTTGTGACCTTAATGAGTAATGTCTCAAGTTTTTTTTACTTTAGTTAATCAAAAAACTGTGAGGTGTGGTGTTGATTGGAATGGTATGACTTACAATTTGATAATATCCAGTCTAATATGAATTAACCACTTCATATTACATAAGAGAAGCTAACCAGCTATTGGCTTTCAAAATGTTTTTAAATCACAAGTTTTGGTGAAGCAAATAAAAATCCTTTTTATGCCCAAAGTCAGTGCAGTATCTATTAAGACTAGTTGCATGCTCGGCTATTTCATATCAGCATTACACTGTAGATGTTGGTGCTTTTTGTGGTAGTGATGGCAAGCGAAAGGGTGGAGGGAATACCACTGTGAAATAATGTTTTGTGCATGTATGCTGCCACTGGAACCGGTTCGCTCATCTTCATTGATGATGGAACAACTGAGGGAGGGTAGCAGCATAATTAATTCTGAAGTGACCAGAAATATGTTGTCTGCTTAACTACAAGCAAATTCATCCCAACCCATTGAAAATTGCTTGATCATACAATAATCATGGATGAGATTTAAGGAAAAAGCACCTAACATAAAAACAAATTGTTACAGTACAGATCTGACAAAACATCACCAGAGACAATGTAAACAAATATTTTGAACTAAAAGCAAAGAATTTATACTTGAACCTCATAGTAATTCTTCATATCTGAACTGTTGGGCTTTACAGCCAAAATAATTTAAAGGTGCATTCCATTCTTATGATCATCTATCTGAAACAAGTGACAACCAATTTTAGGCTATTAAAATAGAGAGAGCAGTGCTTCCCCCACCCAAACCCACCTGCTGCAAACCTAAACCTCATTGTGATTGGTGATATGTCTGAGACAGGTTGATGTCACAGACAAGGTGATCGCATACAACAATTGGAATTAGGAATGTTACGGCACTGTTGTGGGTACTTGTTTTACTGTTTTTTCTTTTGAGAAGCTTCATTTTATGCAATCACATTTTCATTGACCAGTCAGATTTTATCCTCTGCATAATTACTTTGGTCCTCTTTCATAAATAATTTTAGCAGATGTCAATTAATCCATACTGTGGAAATAACTATCACAGCAAATCTATGATTATGTAGCCAGCTAACACACTTAAAGAATGGAAAAATCATGGCGTAGGATAAATTTGTTTTTGTTACCAATTTGTGCAATCCATCAATGATTCTAAATGTTCAGGGTTTTTTTCTTTTAAAAGGGGAAAAGTAGTTCTTAACTGTAGGCTGCAAATAAGCCAATAAACATTCATTTAATTTAAAGAATGTCTTGAGATTCTGCAAAATAATGTTTGGTAAGGATGTGGCGCTGTAGTGGTGTGAGAGCTGGGTAGAGGTTTTACACAGAATTTTAATTTGCATTTTAACCTGAACCATATAAACCAATCAGCCATAACATTATGACCACTAACAGGTGAAGTGAATAACACTGATAATCTTATTATCATGGCGCCTGTCAGTGGGTGGGATATATTATTAACATTCTGTCCTCAAAGTTGATGTGTTAGAAGCAGGAAAAATGGGAAAGTGTAAGGATCTGAGCGACTTTGACAAGGGCCAAATTTTGATGGCTAGACTGGGTCAGAGCATCTCCAAAACTGGAGCCCTTGTGGGGTGTTCCCGGTCTGCAGTGGTCAGTACCTAACAAAAGTTGTCCAAGGAAGGAAAAGTGGTGAACGGGCGACAGGGTCATGGGCGGCCAAGGCTCATTGATGCACGTGGGGAGCGAAGGCTGGCCTGTGTGGTCCAATCGGACAAGCTACTGTAGCTCAAATTGCTGAAAAAGTTAATGCTGGTACTAATAGAAAGGTGTCAGAACACAGTGCATCGCAGTTTGCTGCGTATGGGACTGCATAGCCGCAGATCAGTCAGGGTGCCCATGCTCACCCCTGTCCACTGCCTGAGCATCAGAACTGGACCACGGATCAATGGAAGAAGGTGCCCTGGTCTGATGAATCACGTTTTCTTTTACATAATGTGGATGGCCGGGTGCGTGTGTGTCGTTTACCTGGAGAACACACGGCACCAGCATGAACTATGGGAAGAAGGCAAGCCGGCGGAGGCAGAGTGATGCTTTGGGCAATGTTCTGCTGGGAAACCTTGGGTCCTGCCATTCATGTGGATGTTACTTTGACACGTACCACCCACCTGAGCATTGTTGCAGACCATGTGCACCCTTTCATGGCAACAGTATTAGGCAGATGGTCATATTGTTATGGCTGATCAGTGTATAATTAGGCCATGTTGGGAAACATCAGAAATGCTTCATTCTTACTCCCAGTGAGCAATATGCACAAGAGATGCTTTCCCTGTTTTCAAATATTTGTGTTTTTTTTATTTTTGGAAAATGCTACTGTAAATCAATGTGTGTGCAAAATGTTACATACTTGCAGGATTCTCATACAGTGCAATGGTAAGAAAAGTACAAAATATATACTACAATGAGTAAAGAAAACAGTACAAAATAGCAGGTGAAAGATCTGGATGTGGAGATCCCTGGCTGGCATGGCCCACTTCCCTGTTTAATGAAGTGGAGTTGCGTCACATGCGGCGACGTTCCTTGCGCCATCCGCCCCAACTCAAGCTACAAACTCCACTGTGCACCGTGCACGCCCGTCTACTGCCGGTCCGACACCAGCCACGGCAACCGGTCCAACGGGGGTGCACAAGCCCAGATCCCAGGGAGGTGTCTCTTCATTGAGACTTTTATTGTTTCATGTTTTGTCTACGTCTTGTGTGTTTAGGATTTTAGCATTGTCATGTGTCACCCCAGGCGTTCCCGATTACCGGTAGATCAAGAGATGTGATCTAGTTGGGGTAAGTCCTTTAGCTTAAGCTTCGGGGTCCTTACAGTGTGTGACATAATCTTTGAGCTGCTATTGCACAAGCCTCGGGTTCCGCTATTCCCTATTTGACGTGCCATTGCCGTTACTGTGCTGTGTGACATCTCACCCCCTCACCTAGGTTTGAGTGAGGGGGTGTGCCGGTCAGACTTGGTTCTCTCAGCCTGTCCTAGCTCATGTGGGCTGATGTATGGTGAGACATGTCCTTATGAGTTTGTGTCAATAAAGATTATTGGATTTGTATAAAGCGTGTGCAGTTTGATGTGTCCAAGCCCGCGACTACCAGACCATCCGGGTTACTAAGGCGGTGGCGGCGTTCACCCTACTTTGCTCTGCTTTATCCAGTAACCGCTCCACCTGGCGATGGTTTTCGGTTTATTACATTATCAACAATTAGTTTTGCCTCAAGAACTTTCAACAATGTTTCAAATGGTTGTCATCTGGTAAATGCCACAGCTTTTTCTTTTTACACTTTGTTTGCTGTTATCTACAGTGGATATAAAAAGTCTACACACCCCTGTTAAAATGCCAAGTTCTTTTGATGTAAAAGAATGAGACAAAGATAAATCATGTCAGAACTTTGTCCACCTTTAATGTGACCTATAACGTGAACAATGCAATTGGAAAACAAACTGAAATCTTTGAGGGGGAAAAATAAAAAACTCACAATAACCTGGTTGCATAAGTGTGCACACCCTTAAACTAATACTTTGTTGAAGCACCCTTTGATTTTATTACAGCACTCAGTCTTTTGGGGTAGGAGTCTATTAGCATGGCACATCTTGACATGGCAATATTTGCCCACTCTTTTTTGCAAATGCGCTCCAAATCTGTCAGATTGCGAGGATATCTCCTTTGCACAGCCCTCTTCAGATCATCCCACAGATGTTCAATTGGATTCAGGTCTGGGCTCTGGCTGGGCCATTCCAAAACGTTAATCTTCTTCTGGTGAAGCCATGCTTTTGTGGATTTGGATGTGTGCTTTGGGTCGTTGTCGTGCTGAAAGGTGAACTTCATCTTCAGCTTTCTAACGGACGCCTGAAGGTTTTGTGCCAAAATTGCCTGATATTTGGAACTGTTCATAATTCCCTCCACCCTGACTAAGGCCCCGGTTCCAGCTAAGGCACCTGGTTCCTTGCTGCCCAAAGCACAGGTCAGAGAAGGCTATGTGAGTAAAGTTAAATGTTCTGTACTCCCACTTTAAGAGGATATTGTCCCCCACAGGCAGTGCCGGCTCTAGCCTTTAGGGGGCCCTAAGCAAAATTTGATTTGGGCCTCCACTCCCCTATTGGTCAGGGGCCCCTTAGCGGTCGGGGCCCTAAGCGCCCGCTTATGTCGTTTATGCCTGGAACTGGCCCCGCTCACAGACCTAAATACAATAGCCACAGTTCGCCATTGGTATACGTGAATATATTGGTCTGGTCAATCTGTTTACCAAAAAGTAATAAGATGTACTTATTTGAACATGTACTCACGTCATGAATTTAAAAAAAAACTACCCAAGAAATTACTCCAAGAACGAAATATTGTACATTACAGGCAATGGCTCTAGGTCAGAAAGAACTGAATCAGACATCTGGAAAATGTGGGCTTAGAACAGGTAAATAACCTGCTTTTAAATGTTCAGATGTTTTTAAAAGTTCAGTCTAAAATGTATAGAAAAATGCATTTACTTAAATATTTAAGGTTATTTTTCAAATGTAATCAAATTCCCAACATTGTCATAACTCCATTGTCAATCTTAAAATTTTAATGTGGCATGTCTAACACTTGTTGGTGACACCAAATTGCATGCACTTAAACCAAAACACTGTCTGGCCCCGAAACGACATAAATATACAGATCGTAAACAACAGTGGCAACCCCTTCTGGACAATTATGATGGTAAGGCTATTTGAATGTAAAAATGAGCTTCAACCAAGAGGATAATACAGCACTGCAAGCATAATCTGTCATGTTGTTAGTCTTTTACAAGTCTTAATATCTATTTTGTATTTAACATGCATTACCTACAGTAAGCAAGGAAGTACTGAATAAATTTTTTTTTAGAGCAGTTACACTTCCAAAGGCATGTAAACAATTCTAATATTCCAATGTGGTGCTTAGGACCAATCACCAAATTTAAAAAGGATCAATGTCCATTTCCACATATTAACAGTGTTGATAGAACAAGTGATGTAATTGATAGCAAAAATGCAATTTAACATTTTTCTATTTTGTGAGCATTAACCCATCTATCAGGGAAAAAAAATGCATTGAAAGTATAACAGGCATTACTTTATTCACCACAAAGGGCGATCATCACATACACAAAAAAATGTTCACCACTACATCCTTGGATAGAACGTCCTGTAAAATGGAAAACCAACATTTTAGCTGGAATTCAATCACTGAAGTTTATTTGACTGCAGCATATCCGGGTGGCTTAGATTTTAAACAATTTACTACGTTGAGGCACAAGATAAGACAAGTCCTGCCATCCTGAAGTGTCTACTTTCCTCCAGTGTAGATGCATCCTGCTACTATGGAAGTTTGACCGATTTGGGTACACTCCAATAATCAATACACTTATGGTACCAAGACTTTAATCTCTTGGTCACCGGGTTCTGTGCTTGTAAGCCCTCTCACTCCTTCCTCCCACACACCACACAAGCAGCTGGCTCTGGGGAGGTGGGGGGCAAACACCACCTCCAACCTGCGAGGGGCGCTGCTGCTGCTGCCTTGATTCCTGGGTCCCATATAGCCTGGGAGGCGGAGCAGCATCAGTCTTACCATCACCTGGTTGGCCCAAGCCATGCCTAGTGCGGGCAGCACCTTATTGTCCACCATCCTGGGAAAGAAGCACACAAACACAGAAACATACAAGGACGCACGTACATCCATACACGCACACCAGACATGTTAAGAACAGCCGTAGAGACATGCGGAGGCGTGTCCACATACACACATAAACAAATGATCAACATATTTACACACACTTGTATACATCTATATTCGAGTTAATATATAAGAAGACTCCAACAACTTACCCAAAGTTACAGTATGCTGGATCTGGGCCATCCATTACATCTGTCACCTAAAGAGGTATGGTGCAATAACTCATTACGTTCTATGAACATGCTGCTTTCTTTATCTATAGGGTTAGGGTACTACAACATATTAATATCATTCAAAGGGGATGTTTATCCATTCTTACTTGTGGCCTTATTTTCACTATTTCTGTCACTGTTGTTCCTCCCCAAGCCTTTTTCTGACATGTTTGATAAGAGAAAATTGGTTGAAACCCTTTGGTGAGTTATTTTCCCTGAGCAGTCCTCACGGTCCTAAAGGCATACCACTAAATGGCTTTCGCATTTTAATCAATATTGGAATGATTTTAGTAGCCTGTTTTCAATTGTTAGTGTTAGCTAGGGTATTGTGATGACACCCTTCCATACCCAACTGATGCCCCTGATTTCCAGGAGCACCAGACAACACAAATCATGGCTGCCACATCCCTACCCACTGTGAATCTTTAATTTATACTCAAGTTATAAGACATTTAGTTGGTAAACAGTAGTGAATGTCAAGTTTAACTTGATCACTTCTTTTGTGCTGTTCTTGGTAATCAAAAATACCACTTGACAAAATGTTCTTACAGTATGGTCAGAAGTGGATAGGTAAGTAAGCAATTACTGGCAAAGTACATCTGCTGTATTCTGCATATAAATTAAAAAAAAAAAAAAAACATTGAACATATTTTTTTTTGGGGGCAGGTGGTACTGAAAATCATACTGACTGTATTTCAAAATACCCCAGCATACTGCCCAACCCTAGTGCATGCTGTGACAGTCCAAGCCTGAATCAAAGATGATTTATTACCTCGACAAATGTCTGATGGGTTTGTTCCCCTTTATAGTGCTTCCATACCTGGTTGATACACAGCACCGGAGCACTGTAGTTGTGACTCAGGCGATGCAGAGTGGCGGCAAATGCCGACATGTGGCGGGCTCTCTCCATGCCCTCATCCGCCTGGAACTCGCTGCGGAACAGAGCCGTCACAGAGTCCACCACCACGAGCCGGACCAGGCCCCGGGAGAGCAGGATGGGCACCCGTTGGGAGATGCAGGCATGCAGAGCAACCTGTCGGGACAGCACAGAAACACTGACCAGGTATATGAACCACTGGTAAGAACAGAGAGCATTTGGTTCTTACCGTCTCGCTTCAACTGCTTATGGAATGCTCCTCATCATGTCTGAACCGAAATCTTTTATTTCTGCACTTAATAGCAATATGAACCGATATCTAGGCTGTGTGGCATTTTAAGGGATTCTCCGTTAGAGTGAATGTCTGTTGCATCACTGTCTTACTAGATCGGCAGCGTGCTCTATGTAGATGTTGTCACTGAAACGGATGCGCCGTATCAGGGCCAGGGGAAGCTCTGACCGCAGCTGAGCCTGCTGGGAAATGAGCTGCCGCAGACGCTTGATGGGGAAGGAGTCTTCTGTACAAATATATACAGCTCCTGCAGGTGGAAATACACATAATATAATGCCATAAAGATTACTACATCTGTCAATAATCGCATATAAAAATGTAGGCTATATCGTTTACAGTGATACCACTGGTAATTAAGAGCTGGGTCATGTTTACTAAGGCTTTTTCAAATGTTTTGCAACTAATGAAAACTAGTGTTTCTTATTGGACATGCTAGTCAGGTAGTCCCAAATTCCTTCAATTAGGTCACCTGAATTCAGTCCTCCATACTCCAGTGGGTACTGCACAGAGAGACACAGCTGCAAGCCAAGCTGGGTCTTTCCGGCACTGCTCTCCCCAGCCAGTTCTGTGATACCGGCCAATGGTACACCACCTCTCAGTAGATCATCCAGGACAGGACAAGCCAAACTCAACTTGTGCCCAGGATCCAAAGAGGGACACTCTCCACGGTGCACTTGAAGGGCTATGTGAAAACAAACAATGATCTGTTAGTTTGAGTAATAGGCTTTAACTTGAGAAACCCCCTCTGATGAGGGTAAACCAGCAAATGAACGTGTGCATCCCTCCATATGGACTGTATTAGCTGATGGATTATGGGCATTTTGAACTTGCAGACATGGACAAACCCTTTGTGGGCCTGTAAGTCCAGAAGGTGGAGCAATGGCCTGCCCCTTTTGGGGACCAGGAAAAAAATAGATCGGAACCAGGAAGTAAATATAATATACTTCCCATTGAGATTTTTTTTTTATATTTAAACATGTCTACTTTTAATGTGGATGCTACCATGATGATTACAGATAATGATGAATAATGGTGACAGACCACACATTTCCACTGGGCACAAAATAATCTGAAACGCAAACAAAAAATACACATGCAAAAAAGTGTAGAGGGACTAGTAGGTAACTAGATTCAGCTGTGGGATGCATTTTGTTGGCGCGGATGATTATTTTTTTTAGCAGATTTACAGGTGAATTTACTTTTTTCAAGCCCATTTCAGGGACCCTTCTTGGTTATTTACACTACCCTCAAAACTACATTCTATAGTAATTCGTTTATCAGCCCAGTTGGTCTGGAATTAAAATCTGCAACATTTTTAAACCTATACAGTACAGTAGTTACAACAGAATATCAGAATAAAGTGTTTACCTGTAACAGGTGAAAGCCTGCGGTATGAGACAGCCACAGCTATGTGCAGATGTTGCACGTCTGACTTTGACAGGTGGGTAAGCCGTTGTATATCCGGACCCGAGAGACTTAGAATATCCCTCGCTGATCTCAGGTTAGCTAAAATGAACATGAGCAAAGAGGCATGTTTTCACAACGCAACGGTGAAATTTCTAAACGAAACCTAGCTAAATATCTGCTACCTCAACATGCTAACATTAGCTAGCTGTGTCATTAGACAACATAACGTTATAATCTGTTAGGCTACCTAGCTAACCAAAGCTCATTTTACCTTTCTTTACGGCTGCTATAATCCGTGGGTTGAGCTCCAATTGTTCCCAATCCATATTTTACCATAAAAGATCGTCTAGTTTGGGGCACATTATGTCATTCTGTGAGGCATCAGACAGTAAGTTTTAAGGAACAGCTAGATTGCCGGCTAGCGAGTTCACTATCGTCAAAGATAGAAAGGGAAACAATACGTCTACCTAAACATCTCTGGTACTTTTTTACAGGATGGAATCACAATTAAGTTGTGTGGATAGGACCATCAGTGTGCAGCGAACTTTATTGTGAACTACGTTAGTTGAATAAGTTTTTCGCCTTCAAAATAGAAGTCCACATTACACCTGATGAAAACAGATACAAACAGCGGAATCCTACCATATTTTGACGAGAAAAAAAAATTAATACTGACATTTTGTTACATGATTTACATTGAAATATATATATTTTGCTGTAATCTGTTGGAATCCCAGTGTTAATGTTATTATACTGCATTGCATGGATGTCATAGTATGTACTAATTTGTGAGAGAACGCACAAATTTACACTCCATATCTTATGCGTCAGGAAGTACTTTCCAGACCCTAAATATATAGGGAACGAATACCCATGATATCCACGATTGAGGTTGCAGGTACCTGGCCTACTAAAATGAGTCGCTTAAGTGCTAGAAGGACAGGCAACCCTAGGGAGATTTAGTTCTCTGGCAACCCTTGTCCCACACCAACCCTGGACAATGCTGAGGCTAGTTTGCACTACCAGGAGCCCCCGTTATTTTGGATGTCGACAAGTAAATATCCGATCAGTAATAAGGAGACAATTCCTAAGTTGCGAACGAAGGTAGGTTAATCGTTTTAATAATTCGCGGGAATATGCCTATCTAAAATACCCGCCGTGACAAAACGTAACCACATTTTGCGCCACTGACACCCGGGATTCGTGATGGGAGGAACCATACAAATGTAGGGATGTTTATTTCTGGACTTTTGGAAAAGCAATCGTAACTTAAAAACGTCTTCATTGGATTTCAGTTGACGTATTTCATGTTTCAGGGTAGTAATGGATACTCGTGTAAACTCTATAGTTAGTGTTTCAAAAAATGTCATCAAACTCAACTTAAAGATGTTATCCTACCCTGTAAAGAGTTTGGTTTAGCTTACGCGTTACGTCGGGTAAAATAGGTTTTCCGATAGTCAAAACCACACAAAAACGTCATTAGCTCGTCGAATCGGATAAAATGAAATTAGAAAGCAATCAGTAATTCACTTTAAATTGTGTATCAAAAACACGCGTTTAGCTTACAAGCAGTTTAGGCTAGTATGGAAAACGAGCTAGCTAAGTAGCAATAGCATCTTTAATGCTTCTTCCTGTCTGGTATTTCTTTGTCGCCAAGAACTAACTCCGATAAACTTGGAATAATAACGGTAGGTAGCTGTCTGGCTAGCGTTAGATATGGTGTTTCACCAAGTTTCCCTTTTAAAATGAAACGCAATAAAAATGTCTCCCCTTCTGGACTATACATTACCGTATGGGCGTGTTACTGTATATCTACACATTATATTATGGGTTTGTTAGCTTGCGTCAGTATAATTAAACAAACACTACAGTACCGTATTGCACTCTGAGAAAGGGAACATTACGATTACAGTAGTTATTTCCCAAAGCAGCTCTGCGAGCTTTATAATGACGTGAAAAGATGCCGGGTACTCAATCATGTGACAGTTTCGTTGAGCTACTATTTAATTACCGCGGTTACGGCCCTTACATAAAAATCTGATTGGGGAAAGCTCCTCAATCTTTCTGCATTTGCACTCCTATCCGGAGAGATGTACAGTAATGTTTACGCATGTATTCGAACCCACGACCTGTTGTCGCGTAAGCCACGCGCTTACCTAGTGAGCTACTGGGGAAAGTACTGGGGTAGCGGAGCTTTGCGGTTAGTAGTCTGATGAGAACTTCATGAACTTCCAATTGAAAGCTCTACAAGCTTGTCAAAATGCACTGTAACTAATTAAATAGGTACACCGTCTCTGTACTTGATAGCTGTACCTAAGAAACCGGCCAGTGAGTGTTACTTTTGGCTAACAAACTTTTTGACATAAGCTTGGCAGAGCAGGGGAAGATCATTTTAATTGGAGTAACGAGTCATCATAAAAGCCCTCTCAGAGTATAGGAACGGAGACAGGCTAACGTGACCACGTTATCCTAAAGTACAATATTTTCTGGTAAGTTCAGATTTAAATGTGCTGTATTGAACAGACATTCATCTTTAACTTCAGAGAACAGTTCTGCAACTGAATGTGACCCAGGTATAATACTTACCCCCACCCTGAATGAAAGCCTCTGAAATGTCACTTAGACTACCTCACCATGGCAAGAGTCAGACCCCACCTAACCATATTTGAGTAACCAATTTAATTTTTGGCATCTGGCTTACAGAGCTCTCTAGTGGAAAGCTAATGTTGCCCATCTGGGCAGAGGAGTTCCCCCAGATACTGGTGATAAAAAGTATTTGTAATCTTGGCTTCTGTGGTCACATTGATCAACAAAACATTCCCCCCAGAGAATGTGTTACTCACATTACTGTAATATGTCATGCTGCAAGTGTTGTCCTTCCAAGTGTGTTTGTTATTGGTATGGAGTAATGTCTCGAGAAAAAGTTAGCAATGCAGAAATTACCATATTAATATAGATTGCTGGTATAGTCAACTAGTTGCATGAGGAATGAGTAAATGCAATTAATATAAACATTACACAGAAGTAACATCCTTTTTTGATACAGGATTTATTTTGTCTGACAGCAGATATGACTTCCCGCATATGCAAGAACTGTGGTTGCTCCGAGATCGACCTTGACCAGGCTCGGGGCAATGCTGTCTGTACCAGCTGTGGGTCTGTGCTGGAGGACAACATCATTGTGTCCGAGGTGCAATTCGTGGAGGGCAGTGGTGGGATTTCTTCGGCTGTGGGGCAATTTGTCTCAGCAGATGGTAAGACCTGCATACTGCACAACAGGCTAAGAAATACAAAATATATTGTGATTAGAAAGTGTAATCTAGTATACTGCAGTGTTACTCTACCATGATCAATTTAGGAATGCTAAATAAGGCACGTTAAAATTCAGAATTTTTCATGTCATCTTGGCTCAGATGGTATGCTCTACTATGCAGACAATGTACAATAGTTAATAGTGGACACATTAAACTTACAGGATAGAATGCATAATACTTTAAGCGCTATGCAATATAAATGCTTTAAAAATTGTTTGCGAAGTGTTACAGCGAGATATAATTTCAGGAATATTAAGGTAAGCTTAAAGTAACAACCATAACATTCAAAAACGTTATTTAGTATCTTTAGAACTGAAAGTTACAGCTGTTTTCCAGAATAAAAACCTCCATAGCACTCATGAAACTATGAAAATCTTTTCTTGAAATGACAGCAGAGGTAAAACAAAACCCATCAATGTGCTACGTCTCGTCAGGGTGTAACGTCCACAAAGGTGCACCTTGGAAAGCCTGCAAGATGCAACGCGTTGGTATTTTAAACTTCTGCCATGCCACTTAAGTTTGTTTTATTGCTATTGTAATGATCATTTAAGTTTTATTTTAAATTGTGTTATCGTTTTGCCAAACATGAATATGCAAATCATTTCCTGCATTTCTGACCTCCACATCTTAAGTTTTAGTCAGCAAGCCTGCCACTAAACCACTTGTGTCTGGTAATTGAAGACAATCAGAATGACATTCCTTAACAGCAACATCAGAATTTTGCTGCAATAGATCCTGCTAAGCATTCCGCAATTAGCAATATTATCCCAGACAAGCAAATTTGTGTTATTATCAATCTTTATAAGCAATCAAAAGGTGCTCAACTCACCTTGGCTTTTGGACTTCATTGGCCATGTCTACCTGTGGATGGAATAAAGTGTTAAAGCTTTAATTTTAAATTATCCAGAAATTGCTATGCTGGCATCTAAAGCTCTGCAAAAATTGTAAGATCTGGTATAATCACTAGTCTACTTCATTGAGAATTCTCAGATGACTGTTTACCTCTCAAGATGCCTTCATGAACACTACCGCTGTAGTAGCCTGGACCGCTGCTGCTGGGACGTAGAGGGTAAATTGAACCTTGCCCAGAGTTGTCAGGGCAGTTTTCAGAAGAATTTAATCGGTTTGCATTAATGTGGTTATCACTAATTACTTGGATCTTATTTGGATCTTTCCCATTTTCTGTGGAGATCCCGCCACCTTGAGTGCGTTCATTGAGATTGGATAAATAGCCAAGGTGATCTGAAACGGTTCGTCCACTATCCAGACCGTTAGCGCCATACTGACCAGGTGGATGAAGAGAGCTATGCACGTTGGGCTTTCGGTCTTGTTGGGTTTGTTTGACCCCATAGCTTGAAGGAGACTGAACACTGGTCCTCGATAAAGGTTTGTTAGAACTACTTTGAAGAGTTCTATAGAAACTTAAAGGGGAAACGTGTTGGCTTGGATCAGGTTTGGCATAGCTGCCCTCTGCATTTTCATAGACACTATTGCCATTACGGTCTTGGTATTCATTGTAATGTCTGGAGGTTGGTTTTACTTTGCTGAGTGACTGGTAGGAACTGGGAAGAGGTGTTGACCTGTGGTGGTAGAGTGAAGTTCCAAACCTGTTTAATGCTTGACGATTACCACTATGTGGCTCAGACTGATGTAGGTTAGAAGAGGTTCCACGAATAGGGTCAGGTTGGCCATTACTGTCCCCAACCTGAAATTTTGGTTGGAAGTGTCTAGGTGGATTCTGGGCGAAACTACTTTTTGCAAGTACCTGTTCATCCACTGATTGGGCAGTACCGCTTTGCACTGACGCTTGGTTCAATAAACTATAAATTGGACTGACACGGCTGGGATTGTTTGGAGCACCAATGTCTTTGGAAACAATAGGGTGACCTATTCCACTGCTGCTAACTTTTATAAAGTTAGAATTTCCTCCAGAATTGCCCTGGGAACATTTTTCGTTAGGGTCTGATCTGACAGAATCAACATGGTGCTGAGCATTAGCATACTCACTGTCCAGTATATTTCTTCCACTTTGTGAACCTTGATGTTGGTTTGGTTCTGGTTTCATCATAAATTTCTCAAAATGATTGATGTTTACTTGAGGCGTAGGCCAGTTGGTTGAAGGTTTAACGCCGATGCTCGATGGACAATTGTTTTCATTTGTAGCTGGTTGGATAGTCTGTTGAAAAAGGTTCATTGTTAGAGTCTGATTAACTCCAACGCTTTGAGAACTCCCATATTGGCTAGGTACTGGTTGAGATTCTTGTAGAGAAGCTGTTCTGTCACTGCTTTGGTGATCAACAGTGGGCAATTTAATTTTGTACAAAGCAGCAGACTGGCTTGGAATAGGTTCCCTTTTGCCACTTTGTGGATCATATTGGCTAGGCCCCGTTTGCCAATTGTTCGGCACATGATTACCACTGCTGCTTTGAGAGGCTTCAAGGCCACTCATTTTTTGGATGTCATGATGTTGAGTTGTAAAATGCTTTCCTGTAGCAGAGTTCTCTCTATGTTTGTTGCTGAAGAATTGCGAAGAAAGGTATTTGCTAGGGGCTGGAGTTGTTCTGTAGCTTTGTGGACTGCCATACTGGGTTGTAGATTGGTCAGTGTTTACCTGAGACGCCAAATGACTTGAAGGATCCCCTTTTCCACTTTGTATACCGCCATAGTAGCTAGTGGCAGGTTGGATCCTTACTGGTTGAGAAGCCGCTGGCTTGACTCCATAGCTTTGGGAACCTCCATACTGGCCAGTGGCTTGTTGGTTGATTCCTTTATCCCCTTCCTGGTTAGAACCTTGTTGTCTGATGTTCTGTTGAAAAACTCTACTCCAAATAGGGGTTTGGTTAACTCTATTGCTTTGAGATCCCTCATACGGTCTAGGCATTGGTTGAGATTGGCTTGGTGCATTACTTCGAGAGTCATCCTGGCCAGTCGTTTTTTGGGTGATATGGTGTTGAAGGGTTAGATACTTGCTGGTAGCAGGTTTGACTTCACTCTGTGAATGTTTATGATCGCTAAGGCCAGGTTTGAGTTCCATGTGTTGAGTAGCACCGTACCGTCTAGTAGCGGGTTGGACATTGTATGGTTGAGAAGTAGTATGCAGGCTAGTAGCTACTTCCTGCAGAGTTCCACTGTACTGACCAGGGGTAGGTGTATGGACTCTTGTTTGCACTCTCCCATCCAGGTTAGCATTGCCTTTGGGTCTGTTGTAATAGCTGGATGTAGGATCCAGGGTGTAGTGTGCCATTGATGAGCCATAGTTGGGACTATGATGCCCTCCTGTGTTTGATTCATAATAGCTTAGAGAACGTTGTGATTCAATATCCCAGACACTTTCGGTATTGTTGGAAACTTGCTCTTTACAACCAGGCACTGGTGTTTCGGTTGTAACATCAGTTCCGTCATCTAAACAAAGACATTTTTTTAATAAACTAACACTTTGTACTCAATAGGCTGCATTTAGTTGGGTAACCAAGTCTTACCTTCAGTGCTTCCTGTGAATGTTATAGAGCCAACCCCAGGGACTTCTGACTTGAAAATGTTTTCTACAGACAGCCTGCTGACTGAACTAAGCGGGTAGACGCAGCGAACCGTGAGTCTGTGAAGTATAGGTAATTCAAGGTGTGCCATTAAATGCTATGAAAAGGACAGCATTTAAACGACAGATGGTTATTTTCTAACAATGAGTAAAAAAATGACTACCTGAATTTAGACTCCCTATTAGACAGGATCTCATTTTCATACACTACATAAGAGTCTTCAACCTATAAGGCAAGTGTGAAGTTTAAGCGCAAGGACTGTCATTTCCAGCAGATTCTCATATGTCTTTGTGGCATAGCTTACATTCTAAATGTCATACCGTAAGAGTGGTTCCACATCTGTTTAAGCCAAACTCAAACAAAACTCTTGAGTCATCGGCTTCTTTTGGTTGACAGGTTCTGTCTGAGAGGGTAGTGCTGTGGGGATCTACTGCAGGCCAGGGTGTTCTTGTGTTGGTCACCACAATCATGGTCCCATCGGTTGAGCAGACTGAAAAGACAGTCAATTAAAGCTACACATGGCAGCCCAATACAAATATAAAACACTGTTACTCACTAATAAGCTGATCAGTTCTGAAAAGGCAGCGCGTTGCTGTGGATGTTTGGATCTCCAAAGTCCGTGAATCTCTTGACAGTACTTCAAATGTGCCGTAAAAATGCCTCAAGGTAATGTCCTGCAATTCAAATAAAAGATTGACCGCAGCAATGGAAGTAGGCTTACAGACAGAATTATTGTGAGGCCAATGTCCTGCCAAATTTTGTTGATTGTCACACTGAAGGGTTTTGCACATTTTTGTTCTAGACCAGTATCAATACAATACTGCCAATTTAGGGCTTGGTGAATAGCTGAATGTGGCGCATTAGTGTGTAGCCAGACCAAAAATGTGCACCAATTAGAATAGAGTGCACACTAGAATCGGTAACTCATACCTCATAAGTGTAGCCAACTGTTAACCGTGGCACCTCCAAGGTCAAACTATGACTGTCATTTTTCAGGTAGTACCCCCTTTCAGTCACCAGCTCAGGTGTTAGAGGGTCATGTCTGACACCAATCTCCCACAGGTATCCTAGTCTTGGCTGGTTCATGGTGAAAACAATGCCTCCTTGTGTGCAAACCCCTTTGAGCTCAGGAGGGACTATGGCGGGTCAAGAATCAAGATTATTAAGCAGTTGACTACCTTCATAGTGGTCTTCATAATGAAATATAGCACTTGAAATAAATATGCAGATGTCCTACATGCATCACTGAGCTGTTTCACAACAGAGGCTAGATGGAAATAAGGCTCTTCTTGAGGCATAATGCTTAACGTGTAGTTGATGTCCACGGAGTACTGGAGGAGCCCCTCACCTAAGTACTATTAAGCAGGAAAGTTTCATTATTTCAAGTGTTAATTTATGACTACTTTAAGGGAAAAATATTACAGAAGTGTATTATCTAAAAGCAGAATGTACTTACCGTCCTATGCACAGACTTGTCATCAAAAGGAACCCTAAGAGTATAGCCATGGGTGCCATTGGCATGATCAACCTTACTTATGGCGTAGCCATGTTCTGTCGCATCCAATACAGAAAACTGATTTTCATTCAGCTTCACTCCCATCAGAGCCACATCGTGAGGAATGTTCCCCAAGTACACATTGAAAGAATCTTCGGTGCCCATCTCTGAAGGTAATAGAGGAAATGTTTAAGTTCTCAAGTAGTCAGAATTGATCAGAGCTCTCAGCAATTCCAGAAAGCAAAATAGGCAGTGACAACTTAGTCATCGTAATCACTCAGGTTGTGTATGTATAGGATGAACATACTTTGGTATGGAGAAAGGGTGTCAGCATCAATGGTGAAGGGTGTCCGGCACAGCAACGGAGTGTCTACTACCCTACTCAACCGGTGTCTGGTTTCAACAGTGCCACCATCAGCGTAGACATGGGAGAACACATGCTCATAGAACAGGAAGGCAGTGTATGTCTCCTGGTAGACATTGTTAATCACCAAACTCTAGAAACACACAATTTGTACCTGTTGTGAATGAGCAGTGATCTAGTTCAGTAATTAGTTGAAAAATTACCAAGTACTGCATAATAGGTTAAATTAATTTGTACATTAGATCAGGTCTATTCCTACTCAGCTTCTCAGGTAAATGAGTCAATTGCTTTTTGTTCTAGTTTGCCAATATCAACAAACTGTATTTTTGTGCCAATCCAAACAGCCGTTTTGTTCTAGATTTCATTGGGAAGTTGTCAAAAGCGCAGAATGACTGGAACCATGGCAGAATTAAATGCACATTGGATCTCAAGTCCACAGTGGTCTTTACCTTTGTGTATCCTCCTTCGGCACCAAAGGGAACACCCATCTGCACCATGGGCCCCTTGACTTTTAGAGTATAGCCCCTGGCCCTCACTGTGCTCTCATCCAGCAGTTGGTTCTCCACACCCACATTGATCTGCCTGCTCTCAAAGCCAAAGCTGTTGTTCACCAACGGGGTAATCATTCTCGGGGTGTCCCAGAGTAGCCTAGCCCCGTCAAAGGATCCTGGGTCTGTGAGAATGAGAAGCAATGCAGAAATATTTCCCATGATTGACGCAGTTGCTCAACTTCAAATTGTCATACCCTGAACACATGGGAAGGAGCATAATCACTAAATAAGTACTTCATTTTAAAATGACTACTGGTGCACAAGTAATCTTAAGGCTAGATTGTTTTATACACAGTTGCTTATATAGCCTTAACTAAAAAAAAAGTGCAAGATCCAAATCTATCAAATCCTCATCCTAAAAGGCTTAAATCCTGACTTAGGTCAGTGAAGGATTGCATTTAATGCAGGATTTAAGGAATATAGAAGTTATTCATGTAGAGTCTAGAGGTATTAATTGCATAAAATATTTTCAGGGAGTGAAATACAGCATGAATGACACTACAACACAAAGATATAAAATGCACAAAAAAAAAAAATCAGCATTAGTTTAAATATACTTTTGGTGCAGGCCACAGATATGTCAACCATGACCACCATCATATTCTGCCTGAAGAACACAGTCCCATGAATGACCTCCACTGCAACACCGTCAACCTGATGAGTAGAAAAACAATGTGGATGGGGAAATGTATCACCAGGAAAGGGCAGCAGGGGGCATGCTAACCCCAACCATCCCACACAATCATTTCTCTACAACATTTGCTATAATGTGATTGTGACCAGTACAATAACTAATAACATTTGTTAAAATGCCCACCATTACGATTTCCGATTGGCTTTGTCCATAGGGAGAACGAAAGACCACCCGTTTCGGCGTGGCACTCAGCTTGTAACCAAATTGTTCGGCTTCAGTGACAGACATGGCAGCCATTTTCTCTTCATTGTTTAGAAACATCACCTGCCAGGCAGAACTGGCCATCTTTTGGGCCTAAGGAAGGATTCAGGATCATGCTTGAACGTTCCTGTTTGAGCACAAATTTCAATCCATGACATCACCTCAAAAACCGATGAATGTTCTTCACTCACAATTGAATGGGCAGTTTCCCATGCTTCTTTTGAGGTTCCTTCAGATGTAGTACAAAGCACGTCTCTCCCTACAGTTACCTAAAGGGACATGGGACCAAATGTAATAATATTGGCACATAGGAGGGTTTGCCCATGTAGACAAACTATTTTGTTAATATTTTAAGGTTCTGCCCCTGGAGCCCACTAAACTGTATGCCAGCTGTAGTGCTAATCAAGCGATTTTAATCTCAATGCCAAAATATTATGGAATTATATTGTATATTAACATGCGTTTCTACTTAGTTGGTGCTTGCACATTAGACATCTGTCATACTGTACCTCCATGTAGTCCTCTTCACATATAACCTCCCTTTGAGACCATGGCAGTGGTAGGGGGCAGGTCTGAGTCAAAGGGTAGCGTGATGGTTGGCCCTTGGCATCCGTGACAGTGATATACAACTGGAAGGTGAATAGCTCATCATTCTGAAAAATAGTGATTAGCAAAAGTTAATTTGTCTGATCCTCAGTCCGCATTTTGGTTCCATTAGACCAACAAACCAAATTCACTTTAGCCATCAAGTCTGCCTTGATCATTTGAATCAGGTTTTTATACAAACACATCTTGGCAGTCCCACCTAGTTGACTATACATTACAGTAGTGGAAGCCCTCAATGGTGTGACCTGTGTATGCTGACAACAGGAAATGTGGGGATGAGTCAATCATTCTTTGGGATATACACCTATACTACCTGGTTGTCAGTATAACAGGAGAAATAGGAAGCCCTGAGAGTGGTGTAGACATCCATCCTGAAGGTGCTGACTGTGTAACCACATTGGGGTGCATCCCCCTTCTCATCTATGGGATGCACACCAGCTGCATCTGCATACACGAGAACATAACATTTTACTTTTTGCATTAAACAAATAGGATAGTCACCCTACTCACAGTAGACTAACGCTAAAATGTAAGATAGACTATCTAGAAGCGAGGGCACAAACTCTTTCACTCCAAAGCAAAACTTGGATGTTCTAAGTATAATGCAACCAAATACTAAAGCCCATCACCCACCTACAGCCTCAAAACGAGGGGCGTTGTCAGACCAACCAACATGCACCCAGAGGTATCGATCCCGACATTCTGACTGTATGTCCACTCCTACAAGAGAATGTAGGTTAGGGTTAAAGCAATACTATAATCTCAATTTCTCTAGTTACAATGATAATCCTTTGTGACTCATGCCTGACTCAATTGTTTTCAGTACAATATTTGTTGTTGGTTACATTATTTTGAAGAGATTCATGCAGACAAGGCAAATACCTTAACTTACCTTCTGGAATACTGTAACCTTTGGGGCTTCCAAGAAACCCCAAACAAAACAATAACCTGGAAAAGGGAAAAGTTACTTTCTGTGCCATTTCTAACAAGTAAAATGGAGAATGATGTAACAATTTGTTTTTGGGGCATTTTAAGGGATTTCAACCTACCCAAAACTAATGCCAAGACTTGTAGGCATCTTTTTGCAAAGGAAATTCCTGCCTTGGCTGAATGAGGTACAGTGCTGGTCAGCTCTTGGCAGAACAGTAAAAACTAAACAAAGCAAAAGACGTTGCTTTGAAACTCCTGTGCCACTTACCATAAGGTCAAACAATTTACATTCAGCCATTGGTTGGCTAATTACCCCAAGCAGATTTGTCATAGGCCGTTGCTGGAATAGAATCCAGGTGGGACTGATTGAGCTTAATCAACAGTTTGCAAACTTTTGATGAATTCCATTGACATTGATGTCCTTTGGTGGTTGAATATGGAAATGACCAAGTAGTAGGTTTTCCCCTTTAGTAGTTGAGTTATCTTACATTTTCATTATCCGTAGAGAATTCTAGAGGCCTCTTCTTGTCAAAAAGCCATTTTAGCATGGACATTGCCATTAAGGGAATCTGCTATTTTAATGTAGTAAACAGTGAGGGACTACTTTATTGGTTAATCATTAGAGGAGCCATTTGTCATGAGTCATGTCCAACAGGGTTGTCCGAAGGGATTCTCCAATTAATTATACTTAATAAGAATAATATTGAATACTTAAAAATGTAGATTGCCTCTGTGTAACTGCCTTTGCGCTCTTAGTATATGGCCAAATGGAACATAGAGATGGATGGATGCATCGTTATCCCTCAAACTCAACTCTGGACCTCAAGGCCAGTTACACTTTCTTTTATTTCAACTCTAATCGGGGACTGATTTAGACCTAGGACTAGGGGTGGGTATTGGCAAGTACCTTGCGATACAATATATATATATCACAATATCACAACTGAATCACGATACTGAAGTGCTAAAGAAACCAACAAATAATATTAGGCTATGTACTTGAAAGGACAATCTTTAGCCAATCCCCATGAGCAAACCCTAAAAAAAAAAGAAACACTCAATTTGAAATTACTTAGAACTTCTAAATTTAAACCTTTTGACCCAATAGAATTCTAGAATGCTGCTGTTGATTACTGAAAATTCTCAAAATAAATCATAGCGCAAAAACCAAAACCAAATTACAGTTACAAGTTAAGTTTGTTTGAAAGAGCACGTACTCTTCTTTAATTTGACAACACATTAATGTAACTTGGAAAAATATAATTTGTTTTCTTCCATTAACAATCAATAGAAAGATCGAACGTCTAAGTTTGCATAAAACGATATACTGCGACGAGATTGAGCAAGCAGTCATTAGGTCCGTACAGCTAATATAATCATAATAAAGTAAGCACAAGGCAAATCTCAAGACATACGAGTTTTTATAAATGATAAGGGGAAGTATGTCGCGTACATCTTTTGGCATATGCAGGACATCATCGCGATCAAATGACAACGTCGTCAGCGAAGTACAACATTACTGCTTCTTGGCTAGCTAGTGAAAGTAAGAGCTTGTTGCTGCAGAAGCGAAACATTTGCGGCCAGACAACGTTATTTTAGTCTGACAGACGAAACAAATCGGACTAGTTGTCTAGTTAGCAATGGCATTTTCCATATTTGAATTAAATCTGAAGAAACGCGAGAAAACAACAAACTAATCAGCCGGCTACACAGCCACTGCAACGCTTTCCATTACAAGACTGAGCAAGCAACCATTTTATGTGCTTGTCTATCAAGTTATCACGACAGGGTTGCTGTTGTCATCTAAAAGATATTACCAACATTTCACAGCATAAAGTATGGACAACACAAAACATATAGTCACAGTTTATTTATTACTCCCCTCGACATCATTATCACATTCAAGGACGTTTCTAACCTCGTATCACCAAACACAAACAATTTCTTCTAACGTAAAAAGTCGTGACCGCTTTGGCGCTAGCATTTTGAGTAATGAAATTAATAAAACAAAAAAAAAGTCAAATGACAGCACACCCTTTCTGGTTTCTTATTGATGACGACATCCATGGGAATACAGTAACAGGCTTTTATCAGGTAGATTTTGTGATATATATATACACAACTATTTATGTTACAGAAACACGCCCGTTCAGCGACCGCGACAGTAATTTAAAAGACTACAGTCGACAGCATAATAAATAAACATCGACTCTAGAGATCAGAATATCGATAAAATATTGTGAAAAAAATGATTCGCGATTTTACATTAAATCGTTGTATTGGCACAGCACTACCTAGGACACCAGGTGGGTAACATTAATGATGAGACAGAATAGAAAAGCTGCAGGCTCTAGACTATGTAAGACTTTAATGCCCTTCCTGCTCTATGTATATTTACAGTGGTTCTCAACTCCACTCCTCATACCCTCAACAGTACACATTTTTGTTGTAGACCCAGACAAGTACACCTAATTCAGATAGTGAACTAATTATCAGGCCTTCGTTGTCCAGGGCTTCAACAAAGAAAATGTGTGCTTCTGGGGATATTGGAGGACCAGAGTTAGAACCTACTGAGCTATAAGCCAGAGGTGTCAAGCCAGTTCCACGGAGGGCCGAGTGGATGGATGCTGGTTTTTGGTTTTTCCTTTCAATTGGTGCCCAACTGAGACCAGATAGAACCAGGTGAAGGAAGAGCTTAACTAATTAATGACCTAATTAACCAATCAAGCACAAAGTGAGAGCAAAAACCTGCAGACACTTGGCTCTCCGTGGAACCGGTTTGACACCTCTGTTATAAGCCTGCATTTATGTAGCTGGTTATTGACATTGTGGCTTTTAAAGCCAATGTCAGCGGAGATCATTATATATGCCATTGCATATGTCAGCTCAATTGGAAATTGCTGTCAGAAGCCTCAATGCGTGTAACCAGCTGTTGGATTGAATCCACCCATTAGTCCAGTGTTTCTCAACCCTGCTCCTGGATGCCCCCCTGCCCTGTATGTTTAAGATCTCTACTCATGATGGACTTTATAATGAGCTGATCATTTGAATCAGGTGGGACAGAACAGGGAGAGATCTAAAACATGCAGGGCAAGGGGGTGCCCAGGAGCAGGATTAAGAAACACTGCCTTAGTCTAATGCTGAGATGTGCGGTTTAGTTATCTTTAACCACCAGATGGCAATGTTCAACCCATATTTCCCTTTCTGTAGATGACTTGTTGATCATAGTGATAGCTTTCAGATAACATTGTTAAAATAGACTAAATGTTTGGTTATAGATAGGGTTTTTCTTCACAAATGCTGAATAGCAATTATCTAGTTAATTTTTGTTCATAGTTTAACAAAACGACCTTTTAACAAGGGCAGAACATTTTTATCAGCTCCTGTGGGTTTGACATCTGGAAGCAAATGCCTGCAGTGGCGTTAGCCAGGTGACGCTTCTATATGAATGTAGTGTACAATGGTAGTTCTTCCCAATGCAAATGAATCAACATCTATTATAATAGTGTTATCAATAATACCTTTTCCTTTTAATAATTTACATTTTAGGAATTCTCAAGGGTGCACAGACATTTTTAACTTCAGGTCTGGCCCGATGCTTTAGCCACTAGGGCAGGGGTTTTCAGCTCACTCTCTAACAGGACTAACTCCTGTTTCTCTTTTGTTCTGCCTGATAATTGCATCCACCTGGTGTTCCAGGTCTAAATCGGTCCCTGTTAAAAGGGTTACAGGGAAAAAATGCTGTGAAACTGGCTTTAGAGTCCAAGAGTTGAGTGCCACCCCAGACTATTAATCTTATTATAATCTCCTTCCAGGTCCAGTAAAGGCCCCAGTCCTTGGGACTGGATTTCACACCAGCCTCGGAAAGGAGTCCCGAGCTCAGACTCTGCAGAATGGTGAGTCCTTAATTAAACTAACCATCTCCTCCCAGCTGCTCAGGCTTGGAGATAGAAATGTAGCACATAGAGAGGACATGGTTCTCAGTTCCAACTCTACACCTTTAATTTATCACATTTGGTCGGGTCCGTACCTCATAGATTCAACCATTTCAATCAGGATTTTTTTCTAAGGGGAGTTTTATTATTTGTGTAAAAATGAAATGATAACCCCAAGTTTTACCTTTGTCCTTGACATGGAAATAACCTTGTGGGTGTTTACTACATTTGTGTGACTGGTCCCCATATATTTAGTCAAACCAGGACAAGACACATTCTGTGTGCTTGCACATCCCCATGCCAGGATCTGTGAACACAATCGTTATCTTGTTGTAACCATTTCATCCTGCCCCCTTTTACAATAAGGGCATTATGGCTGATTGATATAACTGTGTGCTACATCAACAACTTGTTCTTCCTGTCACTCTTAACAATAAATTATACACCTCCCTGTTTGTGTTTTTGTTCCAATTTAGACCACAGTTTATTTTTTTAGTTTTTTTTTTGTCCTTGTAAACTTGAGATCATACTGAAATTGAAACTGTTCCTCTACTGGAATCATTCTCTCAGTTGTCCTCCTTGACTGCTCCAGTATGACTTGGTTTTAAGGACAGATACACAATCGAAATAACTAACATGTGCAATGAATCAATTGTGCTCCGCCCACACTCACCAGCCAGGCTGGAGTTGTTCACCGAGTCCAGCAGCCATCAGGCAGCCTGAACGCTCACTTAGCGTTAGTGTTCTTCTCATCTTTGTGTTTATGGATTTTGGATGCATGTTTGCATTTGTCCGGATGTGAGGGCTGGTATTGTTTGTGTATGTGTTACTGTCTACCGGCGTCCAACTATTTTCCCTAACATGTTTTTGTGGAACGTCGGCCCACAGGCAAACGGCAGATCCATAACCTGGGCAGCCAGCTGCAGCTCAACCAACACTGCCTGGACACGGCCTTCAACTTCTTTAAGATGGTGGTCAGCAAGCACCTGACACGTGGACGCAAGATGGCACATGTCATCGCTGCCTGCCTCTACCTGGTCTGCCGGACGGAGGGCACGCCCCGTATCCTCGGGACTGGGACAACACATGGTTCTACACACCCATGTCCCATAGATCCGTTAGTCTGATCCAGTCCACACCTCCCGATATTCATCCACCACACTCAGAAACACACACACACACACACTCTGCTATCTAGTCACCATCGTGATCCAAGTTAGTTGGCGACCTGGGTTAATTCCTTGATTGCTGCATACCCACTTTGATGGGGATGGTTGGCTAGGAGTGCCTTGCAATGTCCTGCTCTAACAACTCCTTGAGGCGGGTTGTGTGTCTACAGGCTAATTGTTGCCATTAGCCAGAGGAGCGCACTCATCTCAATATATTGGTTCCTGACGATTTCCTGGTTGTGTGAGCCATGTAATAAGGTGGTCATGTTTTGGAGGATGTATGTCTTGATCTTCCACTCACCTGTGCTGCTAGGAATAACTGCAAGGGCATAGTTACAAATTGGATACCACACAATTCCCCAAGGTACAGATCTAGCACCACCTTCCCGTTCCCTGATCAGCATCTAGGGCAGGAGTGGGCAAACTTTTTGGCTCAAGAGCCACATTGGGATTTTTTTTACTTCCAACAGAGGGCATTTTATTTATTTATGGGCCAGTTAAGGGCAACATTGGTGTCACGTTAAGTAGGTGTCATCCCTACCTCCCACTTCTTAGGATCCTTTACAGTTGGAGTAATACAACTTTAAAGGATTTCAGCAGCAAACTGGAAACTGACGTTAAACGTACGAGTCGAGAACATAGGGTTTCTCAGGTGTGACATTATGGATGACTCTAAAGCAAATTAACACAAATTTAGATTTTTTAACTTTTGAGGGGAAGCCATCTTGTCTGTGTGAGGAATAATATATTATAGGTCTTTGCTACAAATACTAACAGGCTAAAAATGTTGGTAGGCAGTGAACAGATAGGCGATCGAGGAGGGGGAGCGGCAGCTATTTAGTCAGCAGAATGCAAAGCAGCTATGTAAAAAACCATCCTGCACGTCATCACATTGAGATTATTGGTAATCTTTACCCTGGCCACACGTGGCTAGTGCCTTTGTCACTTGACCTTAGGCAGGTTTGTGTGGGTGGTACAGCCAAAAGTCTTCCCAATCCAATCTGGCAACCTCCAGTCTTCAAGAGACCTCATCTGCAGGTTGCTAGGGTGGAGCTGAGGCACTGCAGGGCCACTTCTATATTTAGTCTCACATTGCCAGCTGAAGGGGCCCAGCATCAGGGGAGTTTCACCTGACGCTTGACTGCAGAAAGACCCTGCATCAGCGTATGCATGGTGATTGGCAATAAACAAGCATTGTGCTTGTTCTAACACCTTAGACTTTTGTTTACGGTGTAAACTGCGCTTACGGTCTTGAATAAAAACCTGTCTTTTCTAAATGACTGTTTAGAAACAGACTTTGTATATAAAATTTGTATTAGTATGAATGCATTGACAAATCGCTTTTGGTCGTTATCGCATGTCGTTGCAAAATGTACGATAGTAATATTTTTCTTATTGGATGAGTTCATGTTGCAACCTTCAGTTTCTGAGCATTTAATTTCAGTTCAGTGCTTTCCTACTGAACACAACCATGATATACAGCATCTCTTTTCTCTGCAGTTTAGCATATTGCTGTCACCTTTCTTTCCTTAACTCCTTCCCCCTTCAGACATGCTTCTGGATCTGAGTGATCTCCTACAGGTATGTTTGCTATGTTTTTCTCCATTACAGACACAGGCTGCTTTGGGATTCTTGATATGTATTACCACAGGTCTCACAACAAATGCCATGACATTTTAAGTCTCAGATCCAGCCTAACCAAGCTGTCTCCGTATCAGCTCTTCACATGCTGAAACCTCACATAACATGATGATTGTATGACAGACACATCTCATGGGATAGCCAGCCACAGGGGGGGACATAGGGGAGTAAAAAAATAAAATAAGTAGCAGGAATCTAGTGTTGAGATGTCCCGGGGGAGGGATTTCTGTGCAACACAGCCTATTAATTGTACCCTGAGTCTAAGCCGGCTGTTCTGGGAACAGGGCTCCTGCCCTCGGCTTTACCCCTGTCTGGTATTGGAAGACTGGTCAGGCATGGAAGGAGTCTGGGATCAACTAACTCACCCTATAGCCTACCTTTAACAATTAGCTGGGGAACTCAACACTGCCATCAGATAGGGAGTACAGGTGAAGTCTCAAAACACTTGACTACTGAATTACTAGCCACCTGGAGGCTAAGGCACAGGGTTGAAGTGTTTCGTTCCATGTGCTTGGTGGAAGGATGGATGTGATTATTTGACATAATAACTGATGTAACACATCAGTATGTCTAAGCAAAAGTTACAGCGCATAGATTTCACCATCAGATCAGCAATTTCCCAGAGAGGCAGGATGGATGTCCTCGCTTTCCTTGAACTCACCACTGATTCGTCCCATCAGTGTGATAGGTATAAGCAGCTGTTTTATCAATTAGCTTTCACCAATCCACCAATGTCAGATCGGGCATTTGAGGAAGGGAATAGGAAGGATGCATTGCATTGGAACAAAGCCCAACTCTCCTCTTTACAGGTAAACGTGTATATCTTGGGGAAGACCTTTCTCCTTCTGGCTCGAGAGCTCTGCATCAACTCCCCAGCAATAGGTAAGTGCTCTAAGGTGACGTTTCCCTACAGAACAGATTTAGGATCAGCTTCCCCTCCAACGATCCTTACCTTGACTGTTCATCAGAAAAAAAATATATATACTGAACCAAGATCATTATATACAGACAAATTCATCCTATTTGTAGGGGAGCCCTTTTGGTTTGCTGAATGGCTCAATTCAAACACTAGCACTACTCCACGGATGATGATTGGATAGGTGTAAGCAATAGACCAATTTCCGGTTTGCGTCATGACGTTTCATGCTCAGTTCCCTCTTAGAAACCTCATGGCAGTGAATTACATACCAACTGCAGCTTGTCACCCTTGCATGTAAACAACAAAAGGCATTCATATGTTGCTTACTGGGCAGAAATGTATCTTGTTGGTTACGCCTATTCAATCCTTTACGATTTTGTGAATATAATCAGCCTGCTCATTTCCTTTAAGAAACCTAAAGGAAATTGAAAAGAACACTGAAGGATAGCAGAAATGGCCCAATAATAGATATGTATTCTGGATAGAGGAGACATCTTGAAGAAAGGGAAGATGACTACAGAAAGACAGGATAATGAATCACTCAGAGAGATATGCAGAGCATACGAGCATTTGCAATTTGACATTTACGTTTGCAGCCACGGGAAAAGGACAATAGAAGTGTGCACAAACGTGAACGTCATGCAAATCTGTAGAACTAATGTACCATGGGGATTATGTAGATAAATATTGATAAAAATGTCTATACCCTTAAGGACAGGTCAAAAATGTGAACTGGTGTCCATACTCAGTCCTTCAGTGCAATTGAAGAGATGTATTTCAATATGGTAGTTGTTGCTAAGAGGCATCCTTTGGGCATCCCTTCAAAGATTATTCGGTTAATCTCTTGTTTAACACATGTCTTAAGATCACTGTACACACCTGTTAAGTGATTATATAGCGTTAAATAAATGTAAGAATAAGTCATGATTTGTCATGGTTGTGGAAAATCCACTTCCCTTTAAAGTTTGAAGTAACAATTTAAAACACACATCTCTGGGCATGTGTTGCAGGAGAACAATTATCAACACCTTTGAATTTGAGTCGTAAAAGTTTGTTCTGCAGTTGCATAAATCTGCACACTAAATACAATACATGTAATTTGTCAGCCAACCTCAAGCTGTAAACAAATTAGCTTCAGGTTTAAGTTCCAAAAAATAAACAACACAATAAAGGGGATTGGTCGAGTACAAGTGCAATAATACAACTCATCTGTCTCATCTACATGAGGCTACAGCCCACAGCGCTTAAGTTGAAATCATAGGTTTATCTCAATAAATTAAAACAGAAAGCGCATTCCATCACTCTGACATTCTGTCAAAGGATTAACAGGCATTTTTACATTTACAATGTTTCACTGCTGCTAAATTACTGAAGGCAAAGGAACGCTTTTCGACCCTCTTAATTTCCCCAGCGTTTCAACTAATCCAGTGGTAGAATGCACTTCTGCACTAGATTGAAGTTACAAACAAACCATAAGGCTCATGCATAGAAGACCAGTTCTGGGATCTGCCCCCCCTGCACGCCTGTCCCATTGGTACTGTCCGATGAGCATTGGTACTGAAAGGTAACCTTTCCGCACTGCACCTCAGTCATCCCCTCCTGCCCAAAGTAGCTCAGCTCATTGCCGTCCAGCACGGCGCTGACTGTATAAAAGGTGTCCTGTTCCACTTGGACAGGGTGCTCGAACCACACTGAGAACGTGCTGCTGGAGCCGTCTGACACAAACTTGGTGAGGTTCTGTGCCAGCGTGGCACCCTGCCGCTTCAGTTCAATCTTGACACTGTACTCGGCCTTGCCGCCGCTCGAGCCGTACAGGCCCAGGCCAGCGATGAAGATGCGCTTGTCCACGGCAAACTGGATGCTGTCGCACCGGCCCCTGTAGCGCCACTGGTTACTCCGGTAGGCCGATGACTGGAAACGATGGCACCGCTGCGGTGTCAGGCCTGCGCGCTGCGCCAGCGGGAACTCCAGCTTGGGCTTATTGGCTGCCGTGTACCACAGGAAGATGTCATGCGTCTCCTCCAAGGTGAGCACGTCCGACTGCGCCGCTCCATCGGCGAACTCCTCCAGAGTCATGGTGGGGAGGCGCACCAGGTACAGGGCCTTGCCAAGCACCGCGCGCTTGTTCCGCGACGTGGCGGCCAGGCCCTGGCGCCGGCACTCGGCTACCGCCCACTCCAGCACCGCTTGGAAAACCACGGCTTCGCGCGTGTTCAGTGTCTCACGGCGCAGGATGATCTCCAGGGTCTGCAGGTCAATCTCGCAGAAGCCTTCCGAGCAGAGGGCCAGCTCGGCCTGTGCGTCGATCACCTCCCAGCAGCGCTGTGTCAGCTCGGGCTCCTCAAACAGGCGGCTCTGCGAGAGTAGCACACAGGCATTCTTGGCCTCCAGGCTGGTCTCCAGGAAAGTGACACAGGCCTTGGCCAAGGCAGGCACAATGTACTTCTTTGCGGCATACAGAGTGGCCAGCACCGTGTCAGCCTCCAGTTCAATCTCATCGCTGTACATATACCTGGAGAGAGGATTTTAGAGCCATAAGAATTACAACCACCATCACCTCCTAAGATCCAGTCAATTATGGTTGGGGATCAACTTCATATGCTGACATGAAATAAACCCCAACCACAGCAAAACAGTTTTTTTGATAACCCAACTCCCTGAAAAAACACAAACTGACTTTATAAGGGTTAGGTACATTCCTAATGAGCACAATATAGAGTAATTTAATGTTTGTCTATTCCTTATGTATAGCATTTCTCTTTTTTTACAGTATTTATGTTGTCCTGAATACTAGGGCTGCACGGATCTGGATAATATAAAATCACATTTTTTGCCCCAAAATATTGCAATTACGATTTTCAAACTGCTGTCTGTAAAAGAAGCTTTTGGAACATGTAACACTTATTACTGATTTCCCTTAAACAATATTTTCCCGTGTCAAGTGGCACTGACCTTGGCTGAAACTCTTGATTACCATGCTGTTGCGCATGTAGGACAATATCTTAGTGCCATGCAGTAGCTCAAAGCAGATGTTTTCACTAGCAGTTAGTGTGTATTTAAACTAGCACTGAAAAACCATCCAGTATTTAGAATGAAACAATGTAAACAGCCAAGAAACACGAAGACTAAGTCTCACTTAAGGGGTTGCAAAGTGTGTCCTGCAAAATAAATGTCTAGGTGGTTCTGTGCATCGTTGCAGTTAAGGGATTATTTCACATATGAAAGTAAACTACATAAATACTTACAAAACCTGTGAGATAGACTTCTTTCCTATGAGTACCAACGGCCCTGACAAACACTGGTGCACCACAATTTGGATGGAGCACCCGTATGAAAAACTGAGGACAGGCGGGCGACATGTCTCATTCACATTTTTTGTAGACAAAAATAGCTGAAGTTGGTGGTTTGGATAATGCAGGTCAGTATCTCAGTTACAATCCAAATTTGATTCATTGTGCGGCCCTACTGCTCACTGTCTTCTCTTGCAACTAAATGTTTTGGACCTGGTAACTGAAAATGAGAATTGGTTCTCGAACGACTTACCAGACATACCTATAGTATCCCCTTAGAGTAAGACTTCAGTTGGTGACCCTCTGATTGTAGGACCACCCCTCAAACGTCTAGGTTACATGTTCAAAGCATATTAACTTTGTCGAAATAGCTAAAGCAATCCAGAGATGATGTGACATGTTACTCACTTTAGCATAATTAAAAAAGCAGCAGGCTCCACATCTGGGATGTGAATCTCAGACTCCCCTTCTGCCAGGTCGCCATAAAACATGGCACCGAAAACAGAGCTACCCACCGCCAATACATACTGTAAACACCAGAGGGAAAGAGGATTATTTCAACATATGCATAATGTTATGCATAATGTGTGGGAACGGGTTTTGCATTGTTTCTGATGTATAGTCTTATTATGCATTTTTGTGGACATGTCAATGTAACCTACATGACAATATGTAATGTAATCCAAGAGATGCATGAGAGAGAAAATGTAAAGCACGTCTCTGATGGCAGAAAACGCATAACACCAAAGGCATATAAACCCATGTTCAAGCCTGGTTCACACTCAGTGGGCATTCAAGGGTCACAGAAGGAATCCACATGCTTACCTTATGCGCAGGAACTTTTTGTGATTCACCAGGGGAACCCACAATGAAATGAACATCTGCCATATGTTCGTTATTGAACATCAAGGCATTCCTGAAAAAGTCGAATTAAGACATCTGAACCAACAACTGTAAGCATATCTTGCTTTCCGCTTCCTTCATGACACGTCACATCGTGGGCCATATATTTTAAAGCACTGACTGGCAATCATATTTTAGAATTCGTTTCGCGTAATAATATTTCTGCGTTATAATAGAACGATAACTCGATAACTGATAATATTGACACACCTTTCTCGCAATGTCGGATGAGTGGACTGCCAACTGGTAGTCTCGATGTTGTTGTTGATATTCTGCTGAGTGGCGGTCGTGGTCGGCACCGTCACCGTTTGGGTGACCTGAATGATGCTCTTCTTCCTGGCTGCGGACACTGCGGCGCCGTTGCTGTTCGGGAGGTTGGTGTTTATGCTTGCAGGGTACAGTTCTGCAGCCATCTTCTTCTTCAAGGATAAAGTCACGATTTCATAGCATACTGGCAGCTTGCCGGGCTGCTTTCCACTCTTTTTAGTCCGTTTTAAGGTTTCTGGAAGCAGAAGGAAAAATGTAAAGAACTTCATGATCCGGCCATAGAGGCAATCTGGGGGTTCTGGCATCAGCAGTTAATCTTTAAACAAGGCGAAGTGCATTTATTCAGAATGCATATAGTAGCATATAACCAGTCCGATTAAAATGTTTTAATTCCATATAATGTAACAACACGTCTGTAAACCAATACCCTCTGCCATCAGTCGCTTGTACAGTAAAACCAAACCCCTACGCACCCGGAAAATATTTACACAGAAACATCCAGTTGGCCATCCAGCGGAAGAAATTATGTTAAAAATTGTTCAAATGTTCTCTCATATATAGTATCCTTCAATGAAGCGAACATTTCCTGTTAAAATCACCTCCGCGTTGCACCCAGCGTGAACTATTTCAAAGTGTACTGTAACAATATTGCATAACTCCACTGCAACGATAATACTGTTGAACTTGCAACAATGTTAAAACTATAAAGGTATCCCAGCCAGTTCATCCAAAGGGTACGTGATCCATCTCTGCGCCAACAACCCTACAGATTTCGCCTATCATTGTAGGCACTGTAGTTTTGTGTTTCGAGAGCGGACGCCCAGATCAAGGATGACAAATAAGATTCACGGATGCCTTTTCCGTCAGTAGCCCACAGGCGCCTCCCACAGTTGAGCTCGGTTCCCCTCTCAACAATATTAATGGAGACCGAGCGAGCGAGTTAACCCTTGCAGTATTGTTGATAACGTTCACGTCACCACTTCAATTGGTCAGATACACTGGATCTATATGGTTAATATCTCACATTTAGGATGTCAGAAGCCCAGTTGCAATTTGGTTTATAGAGAATGTATGTTATATAGCCTAAAGCTTTCTAGGCTTCGTGAAATATGTTCTGCCTACGCCATAGGAATTGCGCACAAAGTTATTTAAACTACAAAATATTAATCAGAACACGCCCTATTAAAATGTACAGTACAGCCATTCTTTCCCTTTGTTTTATTGAGAACATTAAGGTTTTCAATATATTTGAGAAACAATTAGCTGGCAGTGCGAAACATGGTTTGACATACGGACGCCGTTTTAAATTGCGTTCCATTTAACATCTGCAGCGAAGTGCAAGAACTGTAAATTCTATTGAATTTTTTTGATACAATTTAGATACATTCTCCAGTCTTTCAGTTGAACACAATGTACATAATTTCTCACTATTCGCGGAAAATTGCCATCGAATCGTTGCGTTTTTAAGGCACTACACAGAAAATCTCCGCTGAAATGAATTCCCCTAATCGCACCATCTGTAGTGTCGAAATAATGCCAAACGTTGCTTTCAACATTTCCTTTTGAGGGAAACTGCACCACCGGACAATTACCACATCTTTACCTGATTGAAATATGAGACCATCGATTGACAGAAAAACGTTCAGGTTTGGTCACTGGACGATTGCTCGCAGCCAGGATCCATGTTTAAATCCGGAGTGCTGGGTAAGTAGAGGGGGTTGGGCTAAAGCTGTTTGTCCCCCTTCCCAGGGTGGTTTCACCGATTTCCAACAGAGGGCCCCGGCGCAACATAATGGAATGGTGAAGTGATTTAAAAACATTAGAGGATTATGCCACATAACATGTCAGACAATGGGTATATTAACAGGTACATAATTAGCGGTCATATTATTGCTGATTCTGTAGGCTGTTGTCAATAGTGGCATGCTTAGGAAATGTAGGCTATTCAGTGATAGACTAGAAAAATCAATGCGCACGGATAGTCTATTTAAATGGTTTGACATTTATATAGCCTACTCGTCATGTTGTAACCATACAACGGCACCCTGTATATTCCTTTAAGAGCCCAAGAGTTATTTGAAGCAGGGATTTCCTATTTTAATTGAATTGCATAATCGATTGAATTTGTTACGCCCCTTATACAGACAGGACGTTTTTGCAGTGACAAGATCTGGACGTAACTCATCCAGGGGCGAAAATCTGATATCAAGTTTGGAGGGGACAATTACATAAGATTTTCTCAAGAGCAATTTTTGAGGGGGACACCAAAAGTAGTGCTGTAATACTGTTTTAGTTAGCACCATCGGTTCGCTACTGTAGCTCTACAAATTGAGTTGTGTGTGAACCCTACCAACATAAAACAAAGTTACTGGATTAGCCTCACATTAGTTACATGCACTGAGTGCTTTTCAGACGGTAGACACGAACACTGTCACCTTGACAGCTAAGGAACACTACATACACTGCATTGCAAGCTTCTCTCATTGACTCGAATTCAAACAGCTGCAAAAGTTGGTGGATGTTACTGTAGCTTGCTAGCAAACATCAGCTAACTGCTAGCTAACATAACGAGTGACCTGTATTTCAATGTAGAGAAAATGAAGGCGGGTGACGGTTAGAAATGTTTGTTTTGTATTGAGTGGTAGAAGTAAAGAAATGTGTAACATATCCTTTGTTTGAACTACTTACTGAAAGTCAACCACCAACACCAGACAGTCAGATTCCCACACCTGCACGGTATTCCATTGCTGAGTGCTGGGGATCAAACCACTGTGAGTGTATCAAACCACTGTGAGGCAAAGGGCGGGGGTGTCGCAATGTTTTGAACCTTAAAGTGTCTATTAAGTGTCTATATTCAGCACAAGTGCTTTCATTGCGTCTTATTACTATTATTGAAATTACATAGTTATGTTGACATTTATAAATTGGGGGGGGCAAATCATAGTTTTCCCCAGGTTTGGGGGGGGTCATGACCCCCCTGTCCCCCCCGGGATTTCCGCCTATGAACTCAGCCCTCTGGTGCCACATAGAGCCTGAGATGAGCTATGCCTGAGCTCGAGTTGGGCTCGGCGGTCCATAACCGCTGTCAAAGTAGACAACGAAACGGCCTCATCCAAAAAGCCAACAAGCTTCAATTTTCAAACGGTACCAATTTTAAAACAGTCCAAAAAATGCTAAACCCGCCCGGAGAATGAGTTCACAATCTTGTTAGTTTAGCTACGGGTAGAGAATTGAAGGGCTTATTCGCAAGCCAGAATTAAAGGTCTGGCATACCTTCCACTCTAACCAACGCAGGGAATCCGTAATGCAATATATCTTTATTCAGTTTCCCATTAAAACGGATTCAGGCAGAAATGGATTACATTTGTAGAAAGCCAGAGCAAGCGTGCAAAAGATCTTACAGCAAAGAGTCATTTCCTGATACTTCTACATATTTCCGTCAGGTTTAGCCATTAGCCAGATTGACCATCGTTGTTAGTAGCTCTCTCCGTCTGCCTCCGCTACAGCATCTCTCGGCCAGCAGAGCCTGATTGTATGTGTAAAGTAGTTTGTGCTGTTCTTAAAATAGTGAAGCATTTCTTTGTCTTTTTATCTGACCAACTAGTGACGTGCAGTGTTCGCTTGTACAGGTCTTAACTGGGGAAAATGCCTCTTAACGTTGTGTCACGTTTCGCACTGCACCGGGATCCACTGCTGTAACTGTTTTTTGAAGTTGCGATTGTTTATGTGTCACATCTTTGTTCATACTAACCCAGATAGCAATGAGTAATTGGTAGATCTAGGTAGTCATCTGGGCTGTGTGAATGTACTACTGAATGTACCTCCATGTCTGCCATTCACTTGCTGCTGCTGTGAATAATTTCCTAAACAGAGAGATTTCATGAATAAAAGGTTGAGTTTTCTCTGACATTCAGTATAACCGGGGCAGAATGCATTTTTTCCCCACGAGTAATGACTAATTTACTTATACTTGAACTCTTGGGCCCTGGGGAGACAATGGATTCTAGAAAAAGAACATCAAAAAATCTGAATGATATAAAGAATGTTTTTATTGCATTTTTACTGCCAAAAATGCTGTATGTAAAAATTTTAATTTCTAACTTCCTCTCTTCTTCAAGACCCTTGCCTGTACATCCCTCGTTTTGCCCACATGCTAGAGTTTGGGGAAAAGACCCATGAGGTGTCCATGACGGCACTACGCCTGCTGCAGAGGATGAAGAGGGACTGGATGCACACGGGACGCAGGCCCTCTGGGCTGTGTGGGGCAGGTAAGGTGGTTGCCACAGCGATAACCTTTGGATTGCTGCGACCAGTCTTTGCACCTGAACCTCTGGATCTGCACATTGGTCTTACGCCAAACTTCCCGTCCAAAAGTGACAGAATGGTAGAACTGTAGATATAACTATCTTTGTGTTGGACTTAACTCAGTTTTTAGTGGCAGTCATTATTCCTATGTGTGTGTTTGGAGGGTCACATTTGGGACCCTACTTAGTGTTGCCCCCTTGACATAAAGTCGTGTGTGTGTGTGCGTGTGTGTGCGTGTGTTATTCTCCTCTCCCAAGCCCTGTTGGTGGCTGCACGGATGCATGAGTTCCGGCGCACCGTCAAAGATGTGATTGGAGTGGTGAAAGTGTGCGAGGCCACACTGAGGAAAAGGTATGCGTTAAGGAGGGAGACTAATTGCTGGAGCCCTATTCTAGATGAGGCTGAGAGTATCTTCATCCACCACACTTGACTAAGCCTTTCTTAGTAGCTCCTATCATGTAACAAATTCTCTACAAGATGATCATGCAATCTTTGGAATCAGGTTTAAAGTATGACTTGAGTTGGTTTAGTGGTTGCCAAAAAAAAAAACATCAAAAGGTCTGTGGAAGAAAGAGATCTGTTTTAAATAATGGTGTAGTACCACTCCTTCCTAATTTGTTCTTATTGTTGGTGATAGAAACAGTGCACGAAAGACAGGAAAAATGTTAGAGAAGGATCGGGGCCAGATTCAAACCCACACAAACACTTAATTTGTGCTCTGAATACCACCCAAACTAGCTGAACAACCCAGGGCACAAGTAAGAGAAGTGTTTCAGTAGAATGTTTAGATACTGACCAGGCTCCACCTCCTGTTATAAAGACTGACAGAATTTGAGGACACCCCCACCAGTCAGCTGACCATCGATGAGTTCATGCGGGTGGACCTGGAGCAGGAGTGTGACCCACCCTCCTTCACTGCTGGACAGAAGAAGGTCAAGTTACAGCAGGTACATTATCTGACTCTGTCCAGGCATTGGCTGGCCTGCTCTGGAAATCATGTGTCTGTCTGTTTTATTGCCACGTTAACATGTTCCAGATGGATTTGATAATCGGGTTTTACCTGGGTTGCCATGTACATCAGATCTTGGTGCGTCTCAAATGCATTGAAGCGTTTCCACACATGCCTTCAAGCGATGGGAGTTTGAGCCATGTGCTAGTTTGGCTGTCTTTACCCTTCCTTTCTGTCTCCCTCTAAATACCTGTCTCTCTTGCTTCTTGCTGTTATTACATGAAAACTTTCCAAGGGCATTGTACATTCATGTTTTCAGACAAGGTCTGAGAGGCGGCCAAGAAACGTGTGGCCACTGTAAGCCTTGAAAGACTCTTCATAGAAGTGGCTGTTCAGCCAAACTAAGTAACCGGGCAAGAAGGGCCTTGATCCAGGAGGTGACCCAAGAACCCAATGGCCTGAAACAGAGCTTCAGATTTTCTCTGCTAATTTCCTCTGCAGTACTCTATAAATTAGGCCTGTATGTTTGAGTGGCCAGACAGAACCCACTCCTGAGTAAAAGGCATATGACATGTGGCCTGAAGGACTCAGAGAGCACAAGGACATTTTCTGGTCTGATGACACCAAAATCAAAATCTTACACAACAGAAAACAAGGTACTGCAGAGGGGACAGGACCACAGACTGGGGCAAGGATGAATCTTTTAGCACGACAACGGTCAGAATCCAGAACAATGCTGGAGTGGCTTCGAGACAAGTCTGTCAATGTTCTTCATTGGCCCAGCCAAAGCCTAAGCTCGAACCCCTTTGAACATCTGTAGAAGAGGCGAAAGATTGCAGTTTAATGACGCTCCCCATCCAATGTGACTGACTTTCAGAGGCTCTGCATGGGTGAATTGTGCCCCAGAGTAATTGAATTAACCTTAAATACTACTGTAAGTTGCTCTGGATATGATGTAAATGTTAGTTAAATTGGTAGGTCGTTATTTACGAAGCCTTTACGGGTGAACTTCTGCATACCCAGGAATATGTGATTGCTGCCAAAGGCTTTTACAAAGTGCTGAATATATGGTCTACATAGTTATGTTATGTACATGACATTTTAGTTTTTTAAATTGGCAGTAATATCCAAAATCCTGTTTTTGCCTTGTCATTATGGGGTGTTAGATTAGTGGGAAAAAATAAATGTAATTATAAATGCGAAGGGTTCTTGAAAAAGTTGCAAGGTGGTGTGATATTTGGCCACTGTGCCACCACTCAGGGCTGTTCTTATGCATGCCACAACACCGGGTGCTTGGATATCACACTTTGCCTTGGTATACAATCTCATAACAAATATATGAAAAGGTTCAGTGAGGTTTTCTTTGCAAGGGGAAGGTTTACAAAGTACTGAAATCAAGTGTGCCAGTAAGTTTCAAGTTTTCAGTTCATTTTGGAAGAAATTCGGTACACTGATAATTTTTTAAATGTCTAAATTCAGTTGATTCTTTTGAATTATTACTAAGGTACAATATGGAAAATTACAGTATGCCAGCTCATTACCTGTGTTGTTTATTTTATACAGTCTTTTTGCTTATGTAATCAATCGTGGCAATTCTTTGTTTTACTGAAGAGCTTCTCTCACATCTTTCTCGATTTTAGCTTGAACAGGAGTTAGCCAAGAAGCTGGATGAAGTGCAAGGTACATTTGGTTTATATTGTGGTAGCAGTTGTTGCTTTTGAGCATGCATTCCACAACCATAATGTTTTGGAAGTGTACGTCTGTGATGACTACTAAACTTCTAGGGATTTTGGAATTAAATAAAAAACATATGTTATGAAATACATTTTATTATACTGTACAATGTAATTAAATGTTATCAACAAGTGGTCAGGATTTAAAGAAATGTAAGTTTTCTCAATTTTATCTTCTCTCTAACCCTGCAGGTGAAATCAGTTTGTACCAAGACGAAATTGAGACAGAGCTGGAGAATAGCAGGCCAAGGCTCAGAGGGATTTATGCTGCGTACTCCAAAGAAACAGGTGAGTTTGTATGTGTGGTGACTGACATTTCTAAATTGATATTTCTCCCGGACCGCATAAGCGGAGCCGGCCAAGAAGAGCGAATGTCTCTTACTGACTGACTGACTGGGTGGGTGGGTAAATGAGTGACTGACTGACTGACCAACCCTTTTTTAAATAGTGTAGTGGTTAGAGACGCGGACTACTTCAAGTCTCATTACAGTCAAAACAAATTATGCATTAGGATTTGTTCAGGATAGACAAAAACTTTGCTGGCTACGTAGCTATGTTATAGTAAGCCTAAAATAAACTGTTTGCGGTTATATTGCGATTATTTCTGGTGCGTTTTCAAAGTACGCATCTGTGCATGCTTTTTGGGGTAATATAGGCTAGATCACAAACCCTTGGGCAGTAAAAGAGTAGGGGTTTCCACAATTATCTCGTCTTTTCACTTGACGAAAAAGTCAGTTATCGTCACCTATATTGATAGTTATTGTATCAATGTCATTCAAGAATGAAAGAAAGAAAAACGAACGCTTTCAAATTATTTGATAACGCTTTCAAGTTTGTAGATACTAGTAAGTCTATTACTGGCTAATAAGCTGTTAAAACAGCCAGTGGCAAAAGCCATACAGTTCATATATGGTATTTGTGGTGGTTGTAAACTTAATAAGAAACGTCAGTTTAACACAATGCTTAATGGTGTCTAGCGAAATATTCAAACTAGGTGTGATGTTAATGTGTGAAAACATGATCTAATGTCGAGATGCTATACCGACACCAGGCAAGCATATAACTCTGTGGTGTAGTGGTTAAAGACACAGCCTGTTGTGTGGGAGACCCAGGTTCAAATCCAGTGAGGGCAACAACATTCATCACTTCTTTTTGCAGGCAGGCTGGACTTGGCTTGCCTGGTTCCTTTTTCTGGTTTATATATATGTAATTTTCCATATTCCATATATGTTGTTGTTTTTCCTTTCAAATTAGACCGAGATGAATCCAAATGTATCATTGCTAACATTAATTATTAGCACATTAAGTAGTTGTGCTATGGTGAAATACCCCTTTAAGACAACAAAAGCAAAGAGGCTAGCGAAGTACTGCTCTTTGTCAAATGTCACGGGAAACCTTGTGTGAAGTAGGCAGTGCTCCTGGAGTGCACAAGACAACCTTTGTACAACGCCGTTTCCAAAAAAGTTGGGATGCTGCGAAAAATGTAAATAAAAACAGAATGCAATGATGTGCAAATCATTTAAACCCAATATTCAATAGAAAATAGTACAAGACAACTTATCAGATGTTGAAACTTGTACTTATCAGATGTTGAGACATTTTATTGTTTCTTGAAAAATATATGCCTACTTTGAATTTGATGCTATTTTCACCTGTATACCTATGACCCATCATTTCCCCTCAGACCCACTGGATGAGGTCTTCTCTCAGGCCTCATGCTCCAGCCCCACAGAGGTGGACCCTGAGGAGGACGAGGAACTGGAGGTGGTCGCCCAACACTTCAACCAGGACTACATCTGCCAAGTCATTCAGGGGCAACAGCAAGGCAGTGAAGGAGGAGGCGAACGAGGGACAGAGGAGTCCCCCCTTCCACCTCCACCACCTAAAGTTGGCCCCTCCCTGAATTCCATCCTGGGTCCCCTTCCTAGCGCAGCCAGTCTGGGGCTCTGTGAGTCCATCCAGGAGTGCTTTGCTGTGGACAAGAACAGCGGTGAGTCTTGGTTACATGTTCAACTCAACTTTAGGGTTTGATGTTAACTCGGGTACTTTGGTCTTTTTCTCATTTTTGGGCAGTTATTCCTATCACGTTCAGTGATTGTTACCTAGCGGTAGCTAATGTTAGCAGTCTTTTTTAGTGTCTGAAGAAAATTGAATCATGGATTGTTTGTTTTACTGGCAAAACATCAAGTTGTAAAGGCCTCTCTTTTTCCTTTGTCTGGGTAATAACGAAAGATTACAATGCAAGTCCCCTCACCTGAATACTTTGGGAAAAGCCTTGCACATTTGTATATTTAATGTATCAGATGTCAGAGTATGACCTCGCAAGTCCATATCATTTCACATTTAACAGATGCTTTTATCTGAACCACATTTTTTAATTTCACCTTGTGTACTGTATTTTACTATTCTAACTCATACTTAATAGTAAGTTGGGACCTGATTTGAATAAAAATAATACATATATAAAAGTTTCAATTGACATGACAGACAATTAAAATATTGATTGCATTCATGGATGTAAGTTTCCAAACCTTATTCTAAAAACCTTATTTTGAATCCCTAGCTTTATTCTGCGAGCGACACACAAATCCATGAGATTTATATTGGAGTATGGTCAGTGTTCTTTTGTTTCGATATTTGGAGGGATTATGTTTGGGAAAGTTGACAGAATTAATCATTGGCCTAGAAATAACCTCTTGGGAATAAAAGCTGCTTTGCTGTCATTGAAATGCAAGAGACAAGGATTTTGCTAGGTATGGAAGGTCATTCAATCAGCCATTTTCCTCCAATTTGAATCTTTGAAGAATCTTTTGAAGAGTTGCATAGTTTGTGTACAGTCTCTGCAAGGGATGGGCATGGAATATCTGAAAATCCAAACAGACAATTTGTATTGAAATGCTTTTAGTAAAACCAGAAACTATAGGCCTACATCCATATGACATTTTTTTACATACAAGGATATACCATCACATTTCAAATTAGTAATTTAAGAAAACAAACCACTTTGTTTATGACGTGTGCTTCAAAAAAATAATCACAGCCCAGCGTTTCTCAAACTTCGATCCGCAGGCCGGCGCCATTCATTGGATGAATGCCTGCTCGTTCGTGGCTTATCCCTTATGAAATGTCCCATTGATTGCATTGATGTTTCTTCCATAGAATCAGAGTTACACAGGTAATCACCGCAATGTCCACTATGTAGCGGTTGGCACAAGGGATGAACAGATAAGAAACTTCTTCGCCTATACCGATAGCCAATATGAAACTACCACAATCACCCAATACCGAACGTCTTATTTCAACAAATGTACATAATAATAAAAAATTTATCTTTCTATATATTTTAATAACAAAAGACTCTCAGAAAAAAGGTCTGAAAATGAATGGAAAATGTATAAATTATAAGATAACTACACATTCCCTTTGTCATAGTATATTATACAATGCCTGTATATAAATGTACTAAATAAGGTATTTAACTCTCAAAATTGCTTTTTGGTCCATCATCAAATGTGCCAAGTGCCACTCATTTTGGCCGCCAGCTCACATCCCTTTACACCCTAAAAAATAAAACGATTACGCTGTGTAATGATTCAAAAATAGAATAAAATTGTTTCTAGTAAATAGTAAAGTGGTATATTGCTGCTCAATTTGCAAAAAAATTGAGAAAAAATGAAAATAAAGTAGCAGTATTGTGTTTACAAATCTGGCAGCACAATAACAATGCAATCCAGTATACAGGAACACTTGCGCTTGTATTGAACAGTCTTGCATCAGAGTTTTATAGTCATTAGGGGCCCTAAGAAATCTAGGTGAAGAATGGTTTATGAACTATTCCATGCCTCTTTGTACAGAAGGAAAAGGAAGTCTTGCTTATCTCAGTAAAGACACTGGGGAATTAAGTAACCACCACCTAGTAAACTAGATCTGGTAAATACTAGTAGTAAATGACAGAAAGGAGTTCATCCATAATGGCTTTGTAAATAATCACATACCAATTTAACTAACATTTACATTTTATACAGAGCAATTTACAGTAGCGTTTAAGGTTAATTCAATTACTCTGTAGCACAATTATATATTTTCATATTACATTTCCTCAAAAAGTGGCAGAGGAAAGTTAAACAAAATGTAAACATACTTGTAAAACCTTTTGGGTGGGGTACAGCATCAAATTCTTTCCTCTTCTCCCACTTCTGGTCTGAGCTGCGTTTATAAAGCGATATTGAAAGTTCGAGTAATAGATCATTGTTGTTGCCAGGCTCATAATTTCCTTCAGACACCCTTCAGAGCCAGCTAGTGAAAGGCTATTGCTAGAATAAACTTTTAGAATACAGCTACTTTCTTAAAACAAAAGCTAGCGCTATTGCAACTAGGAAGCTCTTTGAATACAGAAGAACCCTATAAAGATTATTTGAAGTGAAATGTAGTTGAACCACTTTTATTTATGGGGAGCTACATGTTTGCTAGTTGATGGTGGGAGTTGTGTGGAGTGAGTGGATATTATTTTCTGTCATATTTGCCCTTGTGCCCAGGAAGCTAATTCTGCATTCCAAATAGCATGCTATTCCCCTACAGTTCACAGGTGTGTATTATATAGGTAATATTTTTGAATGCTATTGACGACCCTGACTCAGAATTGAGTGAACACTTATTTGGGAGAGGCCTTGGCTTCAAACATTGGGCTTTATAGTAGCTCCTGTGGACTCCCAATACTCCAACATTCTGGCACCACAAAGCGCTTCTGCCCTCAATAGAGGCTACATGGTCAGCCAAAATGGCAGATGATGTGACGACCTCCTTCAAACCCTAGTGCCTATTTAGAGCAGTCCCACTTTTCCAAGGAGAGTACAACATTTTTAACTCCCCAGTCGTCTCTCTCAGAATAAAGTTGTAACTAGTTCATGCTGATGTCATCAAAATGTATCTTCATGCCTGAGCTAAACAGTAGTAGGAAGCCTAAATACAGGCTAAGGAGAGATCTGTTCCCCAAAGTAGAACAGTGGCTGTTCACCTAACATTGACTACACTAACCAGGTGGAGCATTATTCAATTAGCCAGTGAAACACTAACATATTTTGCAGGGTTTGAGCATATTTGGCTGTTCTTTATTTAAAAAAGAACAAGGTTGTATTGAACTTAATGTGAACTCAAAAACATTTTGAATGAAACTGTGGCAGAAAGAAAACATGGCTGACTTTAGCATAGCTTACCACAGACAGACTGTCTCTGTGAATTACAAACCTCTGTTGGTGGGGTTTTGCAACGTGGGATTAAGGCTACAGTTGCCAATCCTCCCAGTTTGGCCTAGAATGTCCTGGAATATGCCTTTCTGTCTTTTTCAAATTTTTTCTCTTCTTTCGTCTGTCTGTACTAATGTAGTTTAACTGTAATTACTCTAAACCACATAATCAATCAAAGCAAATGGCCAACCCCTCTCCCCCTCCACCTCTGAGCTAGAGTCTGGCACTGGTGAATTTTTCAGAGCCCCACCCATACCGCGGGCCCACTATACAGCTGTTCTGACAACTACCCGACACCTGACAGGATGACAGATTTTTCTCCGCAATCCGACCCACTTGCGTATATTTAGTTACAGTGGATATAAAAAGTCTACACACCCCTGTTAAAATGCCAGGTTCTTGTGATGTAAAAGGATGAGACAAAGATAAATCATGTCAGAACTTTTTCCACCTTTAATGTGACCTATAACGTGAACAATTCAATTGAAAAACAAACTGAAATCTTTGAGGGGGAAAAATAAAAAACTCACAATAACCTGGTTACATAAGTGTGCACACCCTTAAACTAATACTTTGTTGAAGCACCTTTTGATTTTATTACAGCACTCAGTCTTTTTGGGTAGGAGTCTATTAAGATGGCACATCTTGACGTGGCAATATTTGCCCACTCTTCTTTGCAAAAGCTCTCCAAATCTGTCAGATTGCGAGGATATCTCCTGTGCACAGCCCTCTTCAGATCACCCCACAGATGTTCAATTTGATTCAGGTCTGGGCTCTGGCTGGGCCATTCCAAAACATTTATCTTCTTCTGGTGAAGCCATGCTTTTGTGGATTTGGATGTGTGCTTTGGGTCGTTGTCGTGCTGAAAGGTGAACTTCCTCTTCATCTTGAGCTTTCTAACGGACGCCTGAAAGTTTTGTGCCAAAATTGCCTGGTATTTGAGACTGTTCATAATTCCCTCCACCCTGACTAAGGCCCCGGTTCCAGCTGAAGAAAAACAGCCCCAAAGCATGATGCTGCCACCACCATGCTTCACTGTGGGTATGCTGTTCTTTGGGTGATGTGCAGTGTTGTTTTTGCGCCAAACATACCTTTTGGAATTATGGCCAAAAAGTTCAACCTTGGTTTCATCAGGCCATAACACATTTTCCCACGTGCTTTTGGGGGACTTGATGTTTGTTTTTGCAAACTTTAGCTTGGCTTGGATGTTTTTCTTTGTAAGAAAAGGCTTCTGTCTTGCCACCCTACCCCATAGCCCATTCATATAAAGAATATGGGAGATTGTTGTCACATGTAGCACACAGCCAGTACTTGCCAGAAATTCCTGCAGTTCCTTTAATGTGGCTGTAGGACTCTTGGAAGCCTCCCTGACCAGTTTTCTTCTCGTCTTTTCATCAATTTTGGAGGGACATCCAGGTCTTGGTAATGTCTCTGTTGTGCCATATTTTCTCCACTTGATGATGACTGTCTTCACTGTGTTCCATGGTATATCTAATGCTTTGGAAATTCTTTTGTACCCTTATCCTGACTGATATCTTTCAACAATAAGATCCCTCTGATGCTTTGGAAGCTCTCTGCGGACCATGGCTTTTGCTCTGAGATGCAACTGAGAAAATGTCAGGAAAATCCTACTAGAACAGCTGAACTTTATTTGTGATTAATCAGAGTCACTTTAAATGATGGCAGGTGTGTAATGACTATTTAACATGAGTTTGAATGTGATTGGTTAATTCTGAACACAGCCACATCCCCAGTTATAAGAGGGTGTGCACACTTATGCAACCAGGTTGTAAGGTTTTTATTTTTAATTTTTCCCCTTCGAAGATTTCAGTTTGTTTTTCAATTGAATTGTTCACATTATAGGTCACATTGAAAGTGGAAAAAGTTCTGACATGATTTATCGTTGTCTCATTCTTTTACATCACAAAAACCTGGCATTTTAACAGGGGTGTGTAGACTTTTTATATCCACTGTTTATTGTCTTTGATTTTGTTCAACAGATATACATTTGCCTGCATCTTTTTGTGCACTGATCCTATGCTAATTTATTTGGGTCAGATTCCCTAAGTAGCTAAATGGACACTAAAAACGCATTAGCTAGATCGTAACCTTAAATACAATAAACATTGCAACTAGCTTTGTATTAATCTAATCCTGTGGAGCTCAGTAACTCAACACAACTTGATTATACTCATACATGCTGACAATGCTTCCCTTCCAAGGCAATGCTGCCGAATTTGCATTGCCAATAGGGATTTCCAGCCACTCATCAGCAAATTATATTTTTTAATAACGGCTTACTGTTGAACATTTTCAATATAAGACATAAATGGCCATTATTTAAACTTTTTGAAGGATAATATTGATTTTTAAGTATTGAAAAAATAAATTAACTGAAGAAGAATTTTCATTGTGTCATTTAATATTTAACTATATTTATATAACCATCTCAAGAGAAAACCAGTTTACTGTTAAAGGTTGAAGGGCCCTCCACATTGTCCTGGTCATATATGCATTGGCAGACCCAACGAGTCAACAACAGTTTAAATGGGGAAGGATAAAGGGAATAGACATTGGCCAAGGGTTTAGGGTCCTGGAGGGTGTTTTATTAAACAAAAAGGAGTGCAAGGGGAGGAGGTGAGGGAGTAATCAACAGGGAAGAAATTGCTGTGATGGTCTGGCTGCGCCATTTTCGGGGCAGCCTCCTGATGGTGGTTTGGGAGGAATGGGAGTGGGCAGGAGTAATCCAGGTGGCATCTGTACGCTCCATCTCCTGGCTGTATTCCTCCCCCTCCGTTGTGCAGCATTGCCTGTGCTCCTTCTGTAGCCTCTATATTGTGGCATTGGTGCAATGGTGTTTTAGTGGTTGTGGGCGATTTCACGCCAAACCTTTGGAAAGTATTCAGACCCCGTCACTTTCTCTACCATTTGTTTTGTTATGGATTTAATTTTGTAATATTTTAGATCTACGCAAAATACCCTACAATGATGAAGCAAAAACAGGTTTTTAGACCCTTTTCCATGACAATTCAAATTGAGCTCAAATGCATCCTGTGTCTTTTGATCATCCTTGAAATGTCTGCAGAACTTCATTGGTGTCATTTTCAATTAATTTGACGTGATTTAGAAAGGCTTAAACCTGTCTATATAAGGTCCATATAAAGTGCATGTCGGACCAAAAACCAAGCCACCCAGAGGTGTGTCAAGGCATTGATCTGGGGGAGGTTATAAAACAATTGCTAAAGCTTTGAAAGTTTCCAGGAACGCAATGGGCTCCATCATTGTGAAATAAGACGTCTTTGTAACCAACAAGACTCCTAGAACTGTCTGTCCGGCCTAACTAAATAACTGGGCAAGAAGAACTGTCTGCTAAAAACAACTTGTGCTGACTGCTCTGTGAAATTTGTATTTTCCATTCCTGTCCACCTGTTTGTCAGAAAGTACAGTCGGTTGAGCAAATATTTCAGTACCAGTGGGCTCCTATCCAGACTAGTGAGTCACAGCTCTCCCTGCTCTGTGAGTCGCGTGGGCTGATTCAGCCAGGCTAGAAAGCAGTACCGTGGTTAATGTAATTCAGTGAGTCTCTCTATGATGCTGTACGTGAGGATGGTCCCTTTTCTCTCTGTGCTTTATTGGAGTTGCGAGGTGTGTTGGCGACGGGGGTTGGCTGTGGCCTGACCTCCTGCTGTGATGTAATTAGACAGCTGTGGCCACTCTGCTGCCTGTGACAGTGCACCTCCACTCCGTCCTACCCCAAAACCTGGCCTCGTCTGATAGAGACCGGAAACCAGGCCTTTGTTTTCAGTCACATTTCAAGATTTGTTACATCTTACGTCTTGTCATTTTGAGGTGCTTCCTTAGGAGTAAGCGGTGTGTTTGTGTGCATTGCACACCAGCATCTTCTACAGATTGTGTATACACCCTCTCAAGCTTGAGTATACAGAGTGTCTGCTCCTGTGTGTCCAACTGTCCACAGCGAAGCTCGCCTTTTATGGATGATAGTTAGCCTCTCGTACTGTGATAAGTTGGTGCGCGCGCGTGCACACCCTCACACACACTAACATCCCTCCTGATACATATGGTGAACATACATATATCTGCTCCCCACATCTTTAACAGCTTGTGGCCTGACATGACCTTATGGCCTACAGACTACCACACACCCACACAGACTACCACACACCCACACAGACTACCACACACCCGCACAGACTACCACACACCCGCACAGACTACCACACACCCGCACAGACTACCACACACCCACAGTCACACGCTCCGACAACCACATGTGCACACACACAATCACAGACAGACAGATAGAAAGGCAGACTGCTACACACAAACTTGCTGTCATATTTTACTGTTTACTTACAACCGGAGGCTAATTCATTTGTAATTATCTTTATTAACATAATTTGTTAGATAGGATTAATTGAAAAGTACAGCTACAGTTGGAGTTCACACTGCCTTCAAACCTGCTTATCGTCTTGAATCCCCTAGAATATGCATCTTACAGATATAAGAAATGCACTGTAAAACAAACGTCCCCAAAAAGCTACGTAGCCCTGTTACTGATGTTTTAAAATGCAGTAAAAGGCCACTTTCCCTTTAATTTCATAGGTCCTTGGAACTTTCATATGTCCCAAAACACACACACACACACACACACACACACACACACACAGTATTCATGTGTGCACATTATTCTTGCCTACTGTATAGTTATGCCTGTTTTTTGACCCCAGGTAACCCCCTGAAAGTACAGGGAGGTGTGTGTGTGTGTGTGTGTGTGTGCGTGTGCGTGTGCGTGTGCGTGTGCGTGTGCGCGTGCCCAACAACTAACTCCAACCTCCCACAGACAGTCTGACCACTGCCAATATGCAGGAAGCATAATTGTGCTCTGCTCTGGATTTCATTACACTCCCCCTGCTCTTGTCTTTTCATGTCTGTCAATGTGTCTCTCTTTTACTCTCTCTTTTACACTCTTTTGCCTTCTCTCTATTGAATTAGGAGTTAATTGAAAATAATTGAATTGGAATGGAATACACAATAGAATGGATTGAACATACAGAACACTACAGTCTGAGGTTGGGCATCTTTGTGGCAGTTTTACATCGAAGCACAGTCCAAAGATGGTAGCTCACTGTGACTAGACCTGTCACAACAAAGAGACTGCAGATTGCTGTGTCATTTGGATTGTAATTCACAATGACACATGGATCCCTAGATCTGTAAATGAATACTACTCTCTCTTTATCTCTCTCCTGCTCTTTCACACAAATGTACACAGTCAGCCTCTCTCTAACTTTCACTCTCTTCCTCACGACTGCTATTTTTATCACAGCACAATGTCCTGTATCAGTTTTTGCAGTGTCCAATCCCAGCCCCCAAGGAAAGCACTAAGATGACAGATTGTCATATATATAAGTTAATATTTCTCATGCCCTTTTTCACCCAAACTCATTTTCTGGTTTTCCTTTGGTCCCCTTCAATTCAGTTCATGTTCCTTGTTATTTTGAATGTTTATGGTTGCCTCTTGCAAAGCTATTAATACAGGTCTGTGCTACGTGGCTACTTCTGCAAGTCACTTACAGTGGACTGTGTAACTAGACATCCGCCAGGGCTTTGTTTGCTTTTATGAAGTGTGACGGGAAAAGATGTGATTGTGATTTCTTTTTTCTTCAATAATTTTCACAAAATCTGTTGTAAAGTCAAAGTGGAAATAGCTTATTTGCAGCCAAATGCCTCTAATCTCAGTTGGAGATATATAACTCCAAACACACTGCCGTAGCTACCAAGGAGTTTTTCGGGGCCATAAAATTGAAGGTTTTTGACTGGTCAAGTCAGTCATCCAATGTGAATCCAATTGAGCATGTCTTTCGAATGCTGAAGTCAAGACTGATGGAAAAAATCCCCAAAACAAGCAAGAACTGAAAATGGCTGCAGTACTGGCCTGGCAGAGTATCACATGGGAAGATATTCCGTGTCTAGCAATGTCTGTTTGTTGCAGACTTCAAACAGTCACTGCATGCAAAGGACATGCAGTCATGTACTAAACAAGGCTGCTTTATTGTACATAAAGTTAATCTCTCCAAACAGTTTTGGTAGTCTATAATTGGGAAACTATGTACAAAAAAATTCTAAATGGTTAATCTGATATGGATAAAATTATCCTCAAATTGAAAGTGTATGTCTGCACTTCAATCTCATGGTCTTTATATGACTTAAAATCCAAATTGCTTGAACACGAAGACAAATAATAATAAAATAGTTGCTGTTTAAATATTTATCGAATTCACTGTATAAAACAACCCTGACGCATCCTACATCAACATATTTGAGAAGATCTGCACCATGACACATCCTACATCACTGTATGTGAGGAAATCTGCACCACGACACATCCTACATCACTGTATGTGAGGAAATCTGCACCCATCAAAAACATTTGTACCACTCAGAAATGACAAGCTATGTTTCACTGGTAAGCTCAGAGCCCTCCACTGTATAAAGGGAAAAGCCCGCAGGGATCTCTGCTCTGCCACAGGAAGCCCCAGAACAAATACAGATCTTTCTATAGGGAGGCCAAGAAAGAGATCAAATCAGAAAGTAAGTTGGCCGAACATAAGTTGATGCTGGAAAAGCAGTTTTTTGAGTAATGACTGTTTGTCTGGAAAGACATCAGACCGTATATGAGCTACAAACCAAACTGTGCACTGGATGCTGCACTGCCAAACAAATGCAACCAATTCTACGGCAGATTTGACTCCCCAAGGCAAATCAATACCTCACCAGTCTCGACCTTTACGCTAAGGACAGCACCTCCCACAATGCGCCTGTCAAGCTACTCCGCTTTGTAGATGACACCACACTAGTCAGGCTCACCACTGATGGCCGAGGTCAACCAGCTGGTGGCCTGGTGCAGTCAAAATAACCTGGCACTTAACACCGAAACCCATGGAGGTGGTGGTTGACTTCAGGGAACACATCTCTGAAATGTGAGAGGCTCCGAATTTATGTTCCTAGTCAGCTCCGAAATGTTGCTTAGATGAGACAGATGCACCAAAGTCACCTCTTAATGAAATTTAAATTGACAATACATACATACATACAGTTGTTGATAGAGCTAGACCTAGCCTGCTTCAATTAATGCAATCCAACCCTTTGTTTTTTTTTTGTGTTAGATTTTTTTGACCAATGCCCCATGTATATGTTTCCCCTATGTTCTGATTTCCATCCTCAAATGGTGTCCACAAGTCATCACAGACTCATATGTATTCTTAACCCAAGTAAAGCTACTGCTTAATGTTAGCAGATTAATAAACTGCATAACACAGAATTAATATGTAATGGTGTCAGTCATTTTACCATTCTCTCAGTGTATTTCGCTCATCTGCCTATGGTGCATTGTAATCGTTAAAGCGATTAATACTAAAACACATTACACTGGAAGACAATTCAAATGCAAAACAAAATTGTCTTGTCCCTTATGATAAGTATTTTACCATTAATTATACCATAAAGACTGCCCGGGTCCCACATAAATTATTGATGCAACTTTGGAAAATACTAAACAGCTCTATCTCATTGCTTCTGAGACTCCAGTGAGATGGAGTGTAACATTATCTCTCCATTTTGTTATGAAATGGACCCAACTTTCCAGCAAATTACTTGTCTCCTTTTCACTCCTGAGGGCATGTGAAGTTCAGAGGGCGCCAAAATAAAGTGGAGAAATCATCAGATAATCATGCCTTTTGCTCTTTACCCTGGAAAAATAAAAATCAAATCTCTCAACTGAAGGAAAAAAGCTCTTCCCTCTTTATTAAAGAGGCTTCTTTGTGCATCCCAAATTCCACACTATTCCCTATATAATGTACTACTTTTAAGTCATTGGTAAGACATTACATTCCCAGTATTAAGAGCTCAATTTTCTAAAACTCAAAGAAAAGTTTGGTTATTAGGTTGGTAAATGTGTTCTTTGTCTTTCTTAGATGACAAGTCGGAAAGAGGTGAATTGGACCTGGACGGTATTGACGATAACGAAATTGAGAGGGTAAGCTCCAATCATAAAGTTTTGAGATGATAACACTTTTTGCCCAAATCATAATACTTTTTCTTCAAACACAAGCTTTCTCTACTAAAGTATCCTCTGCAAGAATAGCCCAGGGAAGATTAGTAGGTGAGAATTTCAACAGAAAATTGCGAGTGTTTTAGGTGCCATAATTTTACAATGAACTGTACACAGTCACCTCAAGCAGTATTGGCGCCTGTAATGAAACTGAATAAAAGTGAATGTAAATAATAAACAATGAGTCATATTTTTGGGCTCAAACAGAAGGGAAGCTGTATACTTTAGTTACAACAAAATCATTTCTCAAATACTAAACAATTTTTTGAGTTGTCTGCAGATTTCTTTTGCAAAACAGCTTTCAAATTTATTGGCACCCCTAAAGAAAATGTACAATAAAACTGAAAAAAGTGCCTTCTATTATGAAGTCCTATGCTTTTCAGTTGGTTTCAGCCTCCAGGTACTGTATTGATGCCTTTCACCTGTTCATGTTTCCCTGGGGTATAAATATGAGGTTGCACGCATGTAAAATCCCTTTGTCATGCGTCACCAAGTGTGAAACCAAAGAGTTTTCAGCTGAAAGGAGACAGATGGATATTGACCTACACAGATCAGGTACAGGACATAAAAAATCCATACTGTTGGAAATACCACTAAGCACAGTCAGGGCCATAATCAAATGTGGCAGAAATCTGGAACACTTGCAAATTTGCCAAGAAAAGGATGCATATGGGTATTTCCACAAGGCACTCTGAGGAAGATGGTGAGGGACTCAAAGAAGAATGAGGTAGATGGTGAGGGACGCAAAGAAGAATTCTACAATCACCGTTTCAGAATTATATAGCTGATCGCATGTTTACCTCTAAACTGTGTTTAAACTGATTTGCTTCATGGTAGTTAGAGCAAGAAAGTTGCCATGGCTTACACCATGTTCATGTGCTAGGCTATCTGAGCAGGCTTTTGTGGCATTTATGTTGGGTTCCCTCCCCACCCATCTTTGGTAATAATAATAATAATTGGGTTAGGGACCCCTAGAGGTTGGTGGGGTCTAGAGCTCCTGCTCTGTATGCCTCTAAGTAATAAGGTCCTGACTACTAATGTACAAAATGTGTAAAAATTAGATAGGCAAGTGCAAAGGCTATTTACATATTGATTGAAAAGTATGATTCATGGCCCTGAGTGGCAGTGTGGTCTTTTTAGACTGAGAGAGAGAGATTGAAACCATCGATGCTAGACTTGTCTTAGTTTGCATAATACAGATGTGTTTTTGTAGGCTACATTAGGTAGCCTTTATGAAATATTTTATGCTACACACAGCCAAATAACAGTAGGCTATTCACCATTTGATCCACCATCACAATCACGCAAGTAGGCAATGTTCCATTGAAAAGTGCGTTTCACAATCTAAAATAATGGCATATATTTGGCCTTTAGATTGAGATTTTAAATTTATTACATGGTTCTTCATCCATTTTTAGCCAGTTTGAATCAAAATCCTTTTGGGAATCAAATTAGCTGTCTCTTACTTTTAACTGGCCACAAAAGACCGCTCGCATTAATGTCATATTCTATTAAAACGTCTTAATCCCCCCCCCCATTTTGCATGTTGAGATTTATTTTTAAGCTATACATAAGTTTGAAGTTGAAGTATCAAATGAAGATTAGGAGAAAGTGTTTCACTGAGTGATGGTGTATTCATTGGCAGTGCTTTACTTGGAATGAAAAAAGTGCAGTATCTTTCTTTTCCAAGTTGGTCTATTAGACAAGGCAAATTACCAGACTAACTGGCAGAATATCTGTGTAGCCCAGTAAAAGGTTGCTAGTGTTTGATCCCATACATTTACCATATCTTTACATTGTGCTTTTGATCAAGGCACCAAGAGGAATAACTGCTATGTTAGGCTACTGTATAAAACAGTGGTTCCCAACCTTTTTCGTTTTTCAGTTCTGTTGTCCAATGATGTTTTATTGCTAATCGCATCTCGATCATCCCTTTTGCGATGTGTGAAGATGACCATCTGGGCTGATGCCCTGCTAATTTGAGAAGTGTGGATATAGCGTTCCAGACAGTACTTCTGCCCCAAAAAGCAACCAGAGTGCTATTTGTACAAAATTAGAAGAGCCAGAGCTCCTCACCGGGAAGTTGACTACACACATGGAAATTCTGGTACTTGTTTATGTACTGTTTTTAATTGAGGCCAAGCCCTGCTTAAATCTTTCAATATTCTGGTTTGGTAAATACCACTGCCAACCACAGTCACCAGGCATTTTAGGAAATACATTATTCACAGATTTCCAAACACCAGTTGTCTAGTAACAAACAGAACAGACATTGTTAGCTCACAGATGAAACCACACCCATCATGTTTTAGACATGCCTCAGTAACTACCTTCCAGGTCATAACACTATGGGAGTTGTATGATTCTCATAATTCAAACAAATTATTTCCTGGTTTGACAAAAGTACATTGTCTTGCTGAGTTCATTGATTACATTTTTTCTGGAAAATGTTGATTATTAGGGCTACAACCAAGTTGTAGGGGAGTAGTGGAGGCAAACTTGTCTTTAATGACAAATTTTATATTACTTTCGGGATTGATTTCCTGTTGAAATTGCGAACAGCACCTGTCAAACTCACCTGTTTTCACAGACTTTTTTTATGTTGAAATTTGATCCGTGATAATAGGTTTTGTATAACTTTATTGGGCCCCCAAGCTTAAATAAGTATTTGATTAGGCTAGACATACAGCTATTAGACGTACATTTTTACTTAAAATATGTGTTTACGTTCTTGCTTTAAGCCAGCGCAGCGCAGCACAAGTTAACCTCTTCTCAAAAGGGAAAACCCCAGGGGCTCTTTTGTTCTAGTGTCATCACCCTACTTTGGGGTGAAGAACAGCGGCTCAGGTTGATGCAACTAAAATTGCTAAAATAATCTAAAATAAACAATTGGCTTGAGTGTTCTTCAATGTACTTGTTAAAATATGTCATAGTCTAAATAAGCCCTAAGTCACTTTCTTGCAGTAAAACTGCTATATTCCGGCCAGGGGTCAAGCAGATGGTGGCGCAATTTGGCTGTACCTGTACCTTACTGAAACCTTACTACCCACTTCCTCCTTGTAGTATATCCTCAATGACAAAGAAGTGCGAATTAAGACGGATCTGTGGATGAAACAGAATGAAGAATATCTGAGGGAGCAGAAAGGTGAGTGAACTGACAATGGCAAAAAATAATAGCCAACTCTAAGGTAATTAACCCAATTTTCCCAATGGTCAGAAAATCTACATATGTTATTTTATTTTCAATTTATTTCCTGTTGTCCTAACCACTTCGAGCTTTTAAGCACTTGAACTTTAATATTGTTCTTTATTGAGAAGGTTGCATTTTTGCCTCATGACCCACTAACTCAGGTGTCTTAAGTCATCACTGACCACAAGGTTTGCGCATGAAAAAAAAAGGGCAGATCAACAATTAAAAATATATTTCAATAATACCACTCTTCAAAGATGTAACTGAATGTAGATTTTAGTATGGGTTCTAGTCATTAATTTTAAGCGGTTGACTGTATAATTATGATTATTTGTAACATTACATTTTTTTTCTCAAAAAAGGGCTTAGAAATGGACAACAACATTTTACTATATCTGAAGCTGTCTTGCAGAGAGAAAACATTGTTATTTTAAAGCGACGTTTTCTGCAATTCTGTACATTTTGCTTTAAAGCTGAACGAAAATGTTGCATTTTGGTTCAGCTTTAAAAATGACATTCCCTTGATTACCTTACTACGGCCCTAGTGGGGCACTTAGTAGGGAGGGAATGACGATACTGTTTTTGAATGCAAAAGTATACAGTATATTTATATCAGAACCAGAAAACAGTTTGACCTACAATATACGATTGATCTGTTCAGCCCCTACAGTATATTGTACTGGCCATTTGCTGTATACTTAGTAGCCTTTTCCTGTCTTTTTAGAAAAGGAGGAGAGGATAGCTAAAGAGAAAGAGCAGGGGACCTACAAGGAGAAGGTAAATAATCAAAGTGTAAAGATTGTCTGTCTTCATTTGATGTGCATCTTTTTGAATCTGAATGTGTATGGAAGTCGCCTGTCTGTCCAGGCCCGCGGCTGCATGCGGAAACAGAACAGCTGTGTCTAGAGTCGATTTAGCCTGTGCTCTGCTCTGCCCTCCAGTTTCACTACACAGGCTCCGGTGAATATATGCATATGACTACTGTGGCTGGGGCCCGTTAACCCTGCACTTACCTGTCTAGCCATCTCCACACCTGGCTGCCTTCAACCTGGTCGGATTAGCCACAAGGCAGCAGAGTAACAGACCGCCTAATGAGGTGCAGATCATCAATTCCAGATGATCAGGGGTGACGTTACTCTTAGGTACAGATGTAGGTTCAGCTTTCCCTCCCCCATATCGCCATGAAACATCAGTGGAGAAAATGCAAAAAAAAAACTAAAGTAGTTTAATAGCTTAGGGTGCCATTTGGGACACAAGGGTCATTTGTAGGTCATGTGCAAGTCATGAGCAACTAGGGTTAGGGGCTTAGGAGGCAAGAAAAGGTTCACTATTCATATAGTGACATCGAGTTATCTGACCCCAATGGAAAAGGGTATATATTCCATGACTTAATACAATGTCATTATTACTATCAACTGGCAATGTGATTAATGATTATACCAGTTGACATCTGTACATCAATCTCATTTAACCAACTTTTATGTCCCCTTGGTTTTCCCAACTTATCAGAGGTGTACAGTACTCACTAGAAACCTAATCTTAGAAAACAACATTAAAAACAGGGCGGGGCTAAACTAATTGAATCCATTAAGAAACACTGCAAAATGTTTCCACCGCAGAATGTTTGGCTACACTGTTCACTAATGAACACACCCCGAGATCTTCACATTGTTCCTCCCGCTACCTTATCCCTGCAGCCAAAGAAAACGTCCAAGAAGCGGGAGCCCATTCGTGCCAGTACGGCAGGCGAGGCCATCGAGAAGATGCTGGAACAGAAGAAGATCTCCAGCAAAATCAACTATGATGTGCTGCTCGACCTCAACAGCAAGGGTGGCAGCCCCGCCCTGCCCACATCCGTCGATGAGCCACCCCCTGGCGCTCCTGGGAGGAAAAGGCTGAGTCGCCGCAAGAAACAGCCCAACAAGACCAACCTGAGCCTGGCCACCACGGCCAGCATCATGGGAAAGAGGTAAGAAAAATCAAGAGTCAGGATTTGAACTAAAGATTTTTAAAACTAACCCTAACGAGGTACAGTAGTGAAATGCAGAGGTCAGGCAGGCCAATATTGCTTATGATACAAGTATCTTATGAAGACATCAAGCTTTAAAGCTATTGAACTAGACATTTTTTGTAATTTCCTGAACATAAGACTTTCACATAACCTCAGGTACCTCTCCCTTTTTCATCACCAATAATAGGCAATAATTGTGGCTTAAAGCTCTCCCATTGCTGCTGGAGGTGTTAAATCTTACACCCTCCTCTCTCACCCACTGCTCCTCTGATCACTAGCCTGTTTGCTGAAAGACGAGCCTATCATTCTCTCTGGATGTCGTGTCTGGGATGTGCGTCTCTGGCTCTCTAATTAATCCTCCAGCGGGACTCCAAACGTCCTGGAGAGAGATGTAATGAAAGCTGAGCAGACGGAGCACGAGATCACGACTTGTGGTAGTGACATGCGGCCGACCATTTCTCATTTCTCTAATAATTTCTCCATCATGTGAAGGCCACAATAATGATAATTACTGTCTTGGTAATGAATTCTGAATTGGTAATGAAAATGAGATGTATGGCACTGTTGGAGTGCTGATGAACAGACGGCTAGGAGAATTGGATAGCCCCCACCACCTACCCTATAGCAGGCTCAGATGTCAGGGTCGGTCTTATCACCTGATTGTCACTAACCCTTCAGGCCTTGTACCTTCATTAAAAGGCAGATGCTGGGTTTCTATTAAATTGGCTCGCCCTGAAAATGAATTGAGTGCCATCAGTTATGAATATCATCCTGTGTCCATGTAGGTAGATCCTATTTGATGGAACCATGTCACTTTGGGCTATTCATTGGGTTAATTAGATACCATGTCGTTTTGCAAGTGTTAACAACACGACACAACCCCAGAAAGCAGTCCAGCCTTTCGTTTGTCATTTTGAAGGTTGTTCCTCTTCTATTGTTTGAGCACAAAGCCTTTCAGTCCTGTTGATGAATGTGCTTGTCCCAACCACCTTGTTCATGTTGAGCTTCAACTAAATGACAGACCACTGCTTCTCAGTATGTGGTCAGCTTACATGGGGGGAGGTGGAAGGATGACAACGTGGCAACAAATCTGACATTGAACTGGTGTTTTAGTTCCAGCGCTGCTGCAGCAGATCTCACCCTCCTACTGGAGTATGGGAAAGTGGCTGGAGCTCTTTGTCTTTTGGGATGATTAGAGGGGGGAAGGATTAGTTTCCCCTGTGTAATTGGCCAGGCTTAGTCATGTGGTTTGTCTGGCTTGGGCCAACAGACTGAAGTATAAGGTATGCCTGGCTTGGATTTGTGCATTTTCTATTTTTGAGAAATGGTTACCATTTTGTTTGTGCATTTGTAATTCTCCCTCTTATCAAAGCATCTATTATGGAGTCACTACCAGATATCAAAGAACGAGGAAACAATCTCTTTTGCTGAGAATTTGAATGTTAGAAAGCTAGGGCTTGGTATGTGACAAGGTTTTCTCGCGCAACACATTTTAATCTTGCCATCACATAAAATGTCCGACACTGATTTAGATTCAACTGAGATTAATCGGAGGCAAGACTGTTCTCTTAAAAGGTATTCTTTCCATTTGTATGAGGAACCGCGATGCAAGTTGAGCTTGTGGGATTCAGGTGGCTTAGCCTGCTCTCAGATCTGGCTGTTATACCCGGTAATTCAGAGCATGCACCGTGTTTTAAAAGCCCCAGGAGGACTCTTGGCTGGAGAGGAAGGGAGTCTGACAGCAAATCCATTGGCGGCTCTGATCCTGTTGGCTAGCACACCTCTGCGCTTACACCCCCCTTTCCACCTCGGACTCCTTCTCCCGGGATGACGCACTGATACGGTTGTTCATATAATCCCAGACTCCCCCATCTGCCCCTTTCACAGCTGAAAACATTGTCACTGAATTGAAAGTCTTTCTCAGGCAGAAGGTTAGAACTGTGTTTCTGAAACGCAAGGTTTTTAATCCAAGTTAATTGTGGAGTGGTTATCATCAGTAGTTATGCTTGACAAGCACACGTAAAACAGAGACATTAACAAACACAAACGAAGAGTCAGTCTAAAACAGACATTAAAAAGATCCTACATTACAGAGCGGAAACCTTTTCTCGCTGACAGGACCAGAACCACTGTCAGAGGTTGAACTCTTTCTTAGCTGTGGTGCTCTCTCATTGGCAGGGCAGAGACTCTTAGAATGAATTCTCTGTCTCGCATGCAGGCAGACTCCAAAAATGGAGAATTTCCCACAGACACGTATCACAAAGTCCTACACCAGCTGCCAGACGAAAGCCCCCTCCGAACCCACTGAACTTACAAAGATGGAAAACAAAACCAATTGCCCAGTAGTAAAGGGGAAAATGATTTGCCCCGTATTTCTTTGTCCCACAGCCGGAAACTTGAGCAGACAACACTGGTGGTCCGGGTGTCCCGGGCTGTTACTTACAGCGTCCCAGCTACCTTTTTCCTCCTGACTAGCTTCAGTGATAGGAGAAGATAATGTAATTCTAGTCAGGTGGGTTTGAATCATCTTCCACACAAAGGGTAAAAATTGCTCTCAAGCTCTATTTACATCCTGCTGCTAAATTTTCCTCTGTCTCCCAGCACTTGTGCCAAACGTTACCTCTCTGCGGGCAAACAGGCGGCACAGATGCTCTTGATCATGCCCGACCCCTCAGACTTCCGATCCATTAGGACCTGTTTTGGAGACACGCGGCTGTGAAATATGTTGAAGCTGTGTGTAAACTGTGCACTATACAACTATTTTTTTTAGACTCCCACACAACCCCAATTAATGCCCTTAAATGTAGTGCTTAAAGAGATTGATTTATCAGCTCTGCACTGCACCTTTGTCATGCCCTGCAACAACCCCTCCTTTTTGCATGACACCACAACTGGGTCCCTAGAGGATCTGTTCTCCCATGGGCCATGTCTGTGGAGAGGGAAGGTAAAATGTCTGCTTTTCTGGGCTTTCTTTTCTTTCCTGAGACATTTTCTTTTCTGTAGACATTGCGTAGCAGACTGGATAATGTTTTGTCTGAGTAATGCACCAGAGGTCTTTTACTCACATTCTTTCGGTTGTCAAACAGTCCTGAAGGATGGCTCAAGCCCGCAGATGCGTGTCAGTAAATGCCTACTGATGGTCCATTCCCCCAGTGCCTCTCTTGTCAGGGTCAGCCACTTATTTCTGAGTGGAAAAGTCCCAGCTTTATCTGATCCATACAGTCACTGTGTCCCCCACTGGGTACCTTGTGCAGAACAGCAGCTAATTAGTCATTGGTTAAAGACTAGCTAGGTTGTTAGCCATTTAACGGAAGTGATGACTCCAGTAGAACTGCTCAGGGTGACGGACAAAGATATTGATGTTATCGCAAACCTTCCATGGGTCAAAGGAAGCCAATGCAGGCGTTTGTTATGTCCCTGTGGGAACACTCCCAATAACCAGGATGCCAGGGGCACATCTTTCAGCTGAAGTCTTACTAGAGAGGCCTGCGCTAAACATGCATTCTGGTCACTTGAGTGAATAATCAGCTCAGGATGATAAAAAAATAAATAAAACTCCTTGGCCTAGGGTTGTCCAGGGGTTTGGGACACCGATTAGGCTACAACATGTACTGCTGTCTGTATCACTGCTCTTTCAGGAAAGGCTCTCTCTATCTTTAACCACTTTCCCATCCGGTAAAGTGCTTTAACAATATACAGCTCTGGAAAAAATTTAGTGAGCACTCCACCTTTTTCTTTCCTTTCTAAAAATGTCAAAAAAGAAGGTTTTAAGTGAGGAACAGAAACGTTCAATTTGCAGTGGTCTCTTAATTTTAGCCCTTCTGTTCCTCACTCAAAACCTTCTTTTTCAACTTTTTTGGAAAGGAAAGAAAAAGGTGCACTGGTCTCTTAATTTTTTCCGGAGCTGTATACATATATATATAAAAAAATAAAGATAAAACTTCACCTGTTATTCTTACTGTTTTGTTATTGGTGAATTATGAATTGGAGAGGGCAAAGCGGGGTGACGCATGCCTGCTGTGAAATTAGGTATGCAGACTTGGAGGAGTGTCATTTCTTTTTAGATTATCATGCCTTTCTTCCTCCATTCCGAGGATTCCCCCTCTCATTCCTGTTCTGAAGACCCTCTGTGTCCTCCTGATTGTTTCTGCAGGAAGTCTAATTGCTGAGACAAACTCAAGGTCCTTGGGTGAATTACATCTGTATTTTCCCCAGTCAGCCTATATTGAGAGAAACAACATTCATCTATAACGTTCCAAATGGGGGGGTCAAATCCAAAGCTATTACAATTTGTTCCGAACTGCTCATTTCTAATGATAAATTAATCTCAAAACATGTTTTATCTGCTAACATTCTGTGTTAGTTAATGGTTAATGGTGATTTCAGAAAAGAAATGTGATTGTTCAGTTTAATTTATTCATCACTTTTGACCCTTTTCATAAATCAACTCACATTTTTTGGGGCTTTGTTATTCTTTTTTTTCCTTTTATAATTCTGGCACCATAAAAGGACAGATGATTGTGTCTTTTAGTGTCACCAATGGAGGACACTGGCTTCTGTTGTCCAATACAAATTCGGCATTATAGGATGCACTTTTGTATACACCAAACATTATTTCTGGTGATTTAATATTGTGAAACATTATAATTCCATAATTCATACAGCTACATTATGGACATTTTCTGATATTTTAATGCAAGAATTATACATAATGCCCATATAAATTTTAGCTGACAGTCTACACTTTAACTCCTTAAACATGGCATTATTTTAAATCTAAAGTGCTGAAAAACAAAAAAAATGGTCTCTCCCCAAACCCTTTTGGAGTTCTTTGTAAATCAATAAATTTGGACACCACATTTAAGTGACAACAGAAGATGACAATCAGGGAGAAGCAGGGGATGGCGCAAAGAGACATAGTTTTGCTTGTTCTGAGGAGAAGGGAGCCTGATGTTCCATGGCAAACTGATAGTGGTAGATGCTAAATCTGCTGTCACACATAAGCCACTTAGCTCAGGGAAGCATGCTCTGATCCATCTCATATAAATCCATCTCCTGAGCTCCAGCAATCTCAAATTTAAATTTAGAATGAAAAATGAATGTGTTCATGGAATGAATGTTGGTTCATCAAATCGGCTGGACAGCACAGACCAGTCCTAGGTTAGTAAAGTTGTGGGTGAACCCTTTGGTGACGCTCCTCATGCCAACTACTATGACCACACACTGTGGTAAGCATTTCATACATTTCACACAAATCTGCTGTGCAGGATTGCCTCCAGTGAAATATGTCTTCCCTTCTGCTGTCAGATTGAATTGACATGCATTATTGATGGGGTGACATGCTGTATTGGTTTGCCTGGGAAAAGCTCTTTTTCTGAGCCATAGTATGGGGGCTGTTCTGTTGGCACCACCACAGATTTTACAGGGAAATCGAATGGCTGTATTTTAAGTGCTTGTGGTAAAGCTTTAACTGTAGATCCTGTTAGATGTCTCTTTGTGACAAAGTTTCCATGTTGCCGTTATTTAACTGAGCCAGATTTTGTTCTGATTAAAGAAGACCGTACTTGTCTTAGTATGTTACTTTTACTAGTAAAGCCTTAGAACAGGTCACCAGTGGGTTCAAATTGTCCTACATGGGTTTTCTATTATGTGGTAATACCTCATTGTGATTAATTTATGTAAAAATGTTTATAATTGTGTTCCACTCTAAAATGTGATTTGTAAAGTTTGCCAATTTCTGCTTTAGAAAATTGCAAGTGCCACCATTTTTGACATACCCCAACACCTGTGTGGCACTAGTGTTTTATGTCAGTTTAATCTCCAGCTTTTGTATTTCTGCTACAAGATGGAGTTCGTCATGTAGATGAAGAAACATTTCAGCAGGTTCCTAGCATTTCATTACTAGATACATAATTACTTTTACATATTTTAGGTAAACTATTATAGACAATTTCAATACTTTCTGGAAGCCAAGTTAATTTTATAAGGCCGATGGGCTTCACCCAAATCATCTGGGTTTCTGGATTTTGTCTCAACATTATAATGCAGTCTTAAGGAAGTGACTGGCCAAGGTGACTGAATTTAACTTGCAGTCCCATTGCTCTACCACTGCCTTAGATGAGAGGGATTATGTAAATGATGTAACCTTATTTTGTACAATAATTATGCCAGCTCAACCTATGCTCTCAGTAGTATGAACTAAAACCTAACCCAGCTAATTAACAAGCCAACGCGGCCAAATTTAAAGGAGCCTATACAGTATACATTGATGGATTATATACTGACAAATGTTCCACAGCAAGCGGTGTATTTCTGCTAGACATCAGCGACCATTAACTGATTGTATGCATTAGAAATGTCAGAATTCCAAAGGCCAAAGCACGTTTTATCACTAAAACAGATTTTTGTGAACTAGCTTTTTTACAAGACTTCTTCCCAATTATCTTAACTGCATTTCAGCCATTCCAGAGGCCGAACTAGCTCTAGGGTACTTCACTAGGGGTTTTACCTTTATAGCAGATAAGCATGCCCCTTATATAAGGGTTAGAGTCAAGAACAGATCCAATCCTGAGTTAAATTCTGAAATATCTGATGATATTCATAAAAGAAATGTGGAGTGGGTAAATGCTAGAAAAAACAACTTCTAGCTTGGACTGGCAGACTTAAGACATTGAGAAACCTATGTATAAAACTTTTTAGCAAAGCAAAAGCTGACCACTATGCAAACACACTATCTACCTATAATTTATGTCCTTCCAAATTTTGGAGAACAATAAAAACGCTGGAGAACAGGGCTGCCACCACACTGCCTCAACAGATAGTGTTGAACTCTGTACCTATTACTGAATGCAATTGATGATTGCAGCATCTTTAAATAAAATTGTGCAAGATACTTTTATGTTGCTGCTAGATTATGGTGAAATACTATATATGCATGCTTCAGCTTCTGTACTCAAATCCCTGGATGCAGTCTATCATCCGGCCTTGCATTTTATCACTGTCTGTTACATGCTTCAGTTGGCCTGGAATCAGTGACATGTGGAAGGACCTGACATTGGTTGATGTTTATATATAAGGCAGTCATGCAAAACCTTCCTGACCATCTAACTTTTGAAAATTAATTGGAAGGACAGCCGTTATCAAACGCCCTCAACACTGGATAGTGCTGGAGATACCGCAAGCCTATTCGGAACTGGATAAAATTGCTTTTAAATATTTTGCCCAGACTTATGGAATGCCATTCAGAGGAATCTTAAGTTAAATATTTTAGTGCCAATAAAATATTTTGCATTTCTTACAAATTATATTTTTATCGTCAACACTGTTTTTCTTTATGTATGTTTTCTATTTTGTTAGTTTTTATTGTTTTAATACAGGGCTCAGCTGTAAAAGAGACTTTAGTCTCAGTTGATTACTCTGTATGAATAAAGGTAAATAAATAAAGTGGTTTCAATTAGATTCCAAAGCCACAGTCTCCAATTTGTGGAGAAATTAAATGCAAGGGAGAGGGAAAGTTGCCTGTCTTGAACTGGCAGGCCTCTGCAAGATTCCTGTCTCATTTTTGGATATCCCTGTATCACCTGTGTAGACCCATCTGCCTTTCCTTCAAAATAAGCAAGGCTCAATTTAATTGAACCCTCAATGCAGTATTTATGTAGTAGGTTTTACCCATGAAAAGTTTTTGATCTATTATATAGATGTATCTCAATTATGTATCACACAGACACTTTTGTGGAATACCAAATCTGTGGGAAGGCCACTTTTTCAAACATATATGTCATTTTAATGTCCTTAAGACTTTATCATTTGCATTTATATTAACCGTTTTTAGATCATTAAAGAATAAATCCACCCAGATGTTGCTTGAATTTCAAGCATAATACCTATTTGCATGGGAATAGTATAACTTCAGAACACTGGTTATGTAATTTTTACCAAATGTTGTTCTAGAGCAGGGCTATTCAAATCCGGTCCTGGAGGGTTTTTGGTTCTACCTGCTAGTTGATTGCCTTCAACTGGCATCTCAGGTCTGAATCAGTCCCATATTATTAGCTGAGGATAAAGCCAGAAATGTTTCGGCCCTCCAGGACTGGAATTGAATAGCCCTGTTCTAGAGTGTTATTCCAATGGATGATTCAGTTGCAGTATTTTAATATCCTATGAATCAGTTTTTATTCTAGGTTTGAATACATTTCAGCATGAACAGGCGTCGACAATAATAACATTGGCTCCCAAATGTGTATTGTCTCTCGACATTTTATTTAAGAAACTGTGATCAGAATTGTTATTTAAGCAATCAACACTACCCCTTCTAAATGCCCCCCAGCCTGATAATGTGAGTAGAACACATGCTTTTGAGATGTGTTTTTAGGCTATGGATAAGGAAGTGAACTTGCCATTTCCTCAATAGCTCAGTTGATTCAAGCAAGGGCATTTTAAGTTTACTAATGCATTTTCCCATGTTCACTTCCTTGGCAGAAAACAGAGGCTATAAACAAAAGTATTCATTCTGATAATTGGTATCTTCACATAAGCAGCACTCTGCATACGAAAGCGCATCCAATAATTGAGAATTTATATTTCTGAACACAGAAGGTGCACATATCTCTGTAGGCAAATAAATCGAAAGGTGGCATCTTCCCTGTCTTCCATTGGCCTTATTAAGACAAGAGATAATTTCTTAAAAAAGCAAAGGCAGACTGCCATTAATTGGTTAGTAAAATTCTATATAGTTCACTCAATTTCCGTACAAGCGAGAAAATAAGCACTGAACAGTGTAGGGAATCATTGTTTAATCTAAATTGATTTGTTGTTGATTGTTTAAATTTTTTTATTTACAGCTTTTGTAAGCTAGTTGACCAAAAGTAATGTTTGTAATTAAGGTAAGGGTGAGATTAAATTTGGGATATTGCCTTTAAGGTCTCAACAAGTGAACTTACCATAATTATGACACACTGTGGTGGAAAGAATAGTTAAAATATATATACCTGGTCAATGCATTATACCTTGTAATGTAATGCTTATACAAATAAATATAATGAAGATGCTTTCACTCACAGGCAGCATTAAGGTCCACTGTGCAGTGAGCTCTAGAATTATTATTGATTCCCATCCATTCTCTTCCATTACTTTTGGACCAAAATGGAAGTTGCCCATTATAGGGGGTGGCTGAAGAGGGGGGCTGAGGAGGCTAATTTATCAGCGATTTACTAGCGGTTGTAGAAATAAATCGCCTCAAGCTCAAAATTTAAATGCTCTGCAAAAAACAGCGGTACATTTTGCTATTATTATAAATATACCCCTTCAGCTAGCCCACCAACAATTTTTGATTGCACACTAAAATGTCCTTCAAGTCAATCAGAGCAGATTAACATTCAACATTGTCTTAAATTCCAGCTACACTAGGAGACAACTTGGAATGGACAGCTAACCTTTTACTTAGAGCTACTTAAGTGTGTATGCCTGGATAAGTGTATTAGACTGATGCAGTCTGGAACAGGAATGCCAAGGTATCATCAGCTGGAATTTCTTTCATCATGCTGCAACGACTCAGGCGGTTTGGGTGCCTGCAAATGCCAGCTCAGATTGTCAGGTGAGTGTGCCCTCACACTCAGAGACCCACGTGACTTCCTAGTTGGAAGAGCAGTGTGGAGGAAAAGCTAAATGGCATAACATAACCTGAGGACCACTTGCCTTGATAATTAACAACTACAAATCCATTGGGAGTTGTTGCGACAAGACAAGGCCCTAGATACACTTGGGTATGAAGAAGGAAAAAGAAACACTATGTTAAAAACCGCAGCATATCTATTCCGCTAACATGGCAATCTGCTAGCCTGGAATCAAAAGGCTAGTGCACAGCTAGCCAATGCTTCTTCCCACTGTATTTCTAAAAGCAGGGGCCATCAAACCAGACAGATGGCTAATGCTGGCAGCCTTACTTAATAATGCTCAACAAAGGGATAGAGAGAGCAACGAACACAATCTCTCCCACATGCTTATCTTTTTGCTTCCCCCTTTCCTAAGCAGCTTAATTAGCAGCACTTTTCCTTATCAGAGAGTAAAGCACTCCCATTTTGTCCGCAGGGAGACCCCCTATTCCTCAACAGAGGCTGACTGAAAAAAACGTCAAAATTCTGTCTTTCATGCAGAGAGCTTGTTTGTTGGAATTGCGTGTCATGTGGTCAGAAGGGAGGGTCTGTGTGTTTGTATTCATGTTTGTTTATGTATTAGCCTCTACAAAAACTAGGTTTCCCTGAACTTGCCAGTTGTGCTCAGTAGATTAATGTAGTAGGTGTAACAGTGCTTGTTAATGGCTTGGAAATCACTAAAACTCTCACAAAAAATATGACCATTTATATAGAGCAGTGGTTCTCAAGAAGATATTTCAGGACCCACTGAGATATCCGATTATTATGCAAGTGCATATTTTTGTGTTCATTGAAAGAACTGCTTGTTGCCAGTGCCCTGAGTCTACGTTAGTTATTATTTTTTATGTAATGAATTGGCTTCTTTAAAAAAAATCATTTTAATTAATACAGACTGTCAGAATATAAGTACAGATGCTGCTCGCAGTGTGAGGACCCCTGCTGCCTTCTGGAAATAATGTGGTCATTGCATGGAGAGATCTTTGACAAGACAACTAGCATGTCAAGCTTAATCATTTACTTTTCATTAATCCAAAAGAGACTATTTTTTAATCCAAGAGCTGTAACTTAATATTATAGGGCAAGAATTTAACATGTTATTAGGCAACCCTGGAAAGAGAAATTAAATGGTGGAGTAAGAGTAGCAAGGCAGTACCTAACGTTCTTACTGGCAGACGTATTTTGATTTAAAAAAAATATTTCTTACCCAATATTCCGAAAACATTTTCACCTTAGAATTTTTTTTTGAGTTTCAGTGTTTTAAAATAGAATATCAAACAGAAATGTCAATATACTGTTTGTAATTGAGTTCTCTCATTAGAGAATTGGTCACAGGTTTGAATACTTTTACAAGTCACTTTATTTTAAGTGCTATTTGTATTATTTATTTAGTAAAGTAGTTTGGTCATGTATGTATTTTTATCATGATTTTTTTATCATGACCCTTGTTGAGAACCGTTGATCATGGTGGAGAAGGGTACTTGAAATGTGCCCATGTTGGCTAATGTAAACCATTCGGTTAATACCAAATGTTCTACACCTCCAAGGAAGGTGTAAAAATGATTTGACGTATGATTGTGCAAAATTATTTGCTTGTATATTGTTTATCTGGGTTTTTTGCTTTTAAGTGATCTGTTTTTGTTTGTGTGTGGATATAGCAATTTAGACCAGGATTCAATAGATCTGAGGTTCTCAGTCAATGGGAGTTCAGAGAACTACAGTGCCTATAACCCATAATCAGATAAAATCGTTTGGAGGTAGAATAGAATGCATGTTGGAATGCACTTGTGTGCCTGAACATATCTTTAATTCAGCATACAGGGAATTTACTTTTGTAAGGTAAAGTGGCAGTCGGGGGGTATTTCATGTAGGCTTTGTGATATTTACCACCACATTACCTTCTCAAAAAAAAGGCAATAGAAAAAGTTAAAGACAGCAGGCCTGTCCTCTGCACCAGTGAGACAAGGAAAGGATTTACTAAAGCGCACTGAGACTAGGGAATCTTTTGCTACACCCACCTAGGGTGATGGTTGGCCGTTATGCATCACGGCACAGCTTCTGGGAGCCTATCAAGACCATTTTCCCTTTCCCGTCTAACCATCCAGAACCCTTCATTTACCCCTCTTCCCTCTTAGGACTAACTTGGTGAGATGGCACACTTAAATACTGTAAGCTTCTAATAGCATTAGTTTTAAATAGTAGCGTTTGATCTTAAAAGCTCATTTCTGGCCAATGTAGCCGCCATATTTCATTAATGCCTGAGGGTGTGTTGAACCCCAGTATAGCAACGTCTTTGGCTGAAATGTTAAAATTTTCAAAACATCAAGTAGATTAAAGAGTAGGATAGGTTGCTAATTTTCTGGTTCCTGCATTCAGATTTTTTCAAGAATTGAGGGAGTGGTTGGTGTGATGTTTTACATTTAATTACACACTTAGGACTTTTGGGTTACTTGTTAAGTGTCATATATTTCTGTTGTTTCATTTTGTGTAGTCTACTCATGCTTGTCGCCTTTGATTTTGATGATTTTTATATTTTTCTTTCAGACTCCGTCCACTTATATCTTCTACACCCAAAAAGAAGAGAGTCTCTTCACAGGTGAGACCCACCACACAACAAAATCAAAATGTTGTAAGAAATTAGCAATGCTCTATTGCAGAGTGACTTACATTACTGAGTGCATTTCATGTTTTTCATATTGGTTCTGTTATGTGGCAGGCACCATGCTCTATTTACAAGAGACCCAAATTATTTCTTAAAATGGTAATTAACTTATGACTGAATATTAATTATAGTATGGCTTTTTTGAGTTTACAAATAACTAAGTGACGATTTCACCATTTAGTACCAGGTGGTTAAAAAAACGTACTTACAATCTTAAACTGGGCTGTACTATGAAGCGTTAACTGAAATGGTATTTAATGAAACTGGGAAAAATAAGGATGAATATTTGTAATACCCATTTTAATATTTTGTTTATAGTTTAGATGTATTCACTATTCTACAATGTGGAAAATAGAAAAAAAAAAATACCATTGAATGAGTAGGTATCCAAACTTGTGCTGTACAGACCGATGCTGTGTATATACAGAAACCTTTTCAGAGGTCTTCTCTTCCTCTGCATTTTGTTTTGAATTCAGAACAAAAAGAAAAAAGGTTGCCATCAATTGGAACACAAAATACGCATTTTTAGAAATGTGTGGAAATTTTGAATTTAAAAAATAAAATTTTATGTACGTAAGACCCTTGAATCAGTATTGTGTAGATTCACCTTTGGCAGCAATCACTGCTTCAAGTCTTCATGGACAAGTCTCTACCAGCACTAAAGCGCTGTCAGGTTGGATGGGGAGTGTCAGTGAACTGCGATCTTCAGGTCTCCCCACAAATGTTCAACAGGGTTCAGGTCCAGGCTTTGGGTTGGTCACTCAAGGACATTCATAGGCGTATCACGATGCCACTCCCGCGTTGTTTGGATTTGTGCTTCGGGTCGTTGTTGTGCCGAAATATTAATATTTCCCAGTCTGAGGGGAAATATTCATATATTGTGCGTTTCATGAAGAACCTCTCTGTATTTTGCTCCATTTTTCCTCCCCTCAATCCCATACCATGCAGCTAAGAAGCATTCCTATAGCATGATGCTCCCACCATCATGCTTCACCATAGGGATGGTATTAGCCAGCTGACAAAAGATACCCATAGGATATAAATTTTGCCTTTTTATTTTCAACAAAGGTAGGTGAAGGAGCATATGAGTGTGCAGGGTCTATTTTCCTTTAATTAAATACTCTTTGGCCCTGGACCCCTATAAAGCTGTGCACTTGATTTCACTTAATCTCAGAGAAGTAAGAAACTTCAATCTTAGTCTTCGTTAATTATTTCTTTATTTAAAGCAATGTCAGCAAAAACACACACTAATATAGCAGTGTTGTAAATTACTAATTATTTTTGCCAGACCGCATAAGGGGAGCTGGCCAAGAAGAGCGAATGTCTCTTACTGAGTGAGTCAGTCAGTGAGTGAGTGAGTACCCCTAGTTGAATAGCATGGTGGTTAGAGAAGCGGCCCTGCAAACTATTGGTCCCGCGTTCAAATCTCCTCACAGTCAAGACAAAGTAGGCATTAGGATTTGTTCTGGAGAGCCAAAAACTTTGCTGGCTTTAACCTTCAGTATCTACATTATAGTAAGCCCAAAATAAAACTATTTATTGTTATATTGCGACAGTATCTGGTGGATTTTCGAAGTATGCATCCGTGCATGCTTTTTGGGTCAGGATAGACAAAAACTTAGCTGGCTACAACATTCAGTAGCTACATTATAGTAAGCCAAAAAAAAAACTGTTTACAATTATACAGTATTGCCATTCACGAATGAAAGAAAAACAAATGTTTTTGTGCCATGAAATGAAATAGCTTTGGCATGGAAAAGTTCATCTTCAGTCTCGCTGGCAATGGCTAAATTCTTGTGACTATTCCTAGGAAGTTAGTAGATACTTGTAAGCCTATTACTGGCTAATAAGCTGTTAAAACGGCCAGTGGGAAAAGCCATACAGTTCGTAGACGCTATTTGTGGTGGAGGTAATAATAAGAAACAAGAAACGTTTAACACAGTGCTCAATGGTGTCTAGCGACTGTTCAAACGTGTATCGCCATGGTCTAGTGGTTAAAGACAGTGCCTCTCACGTGGGAGACCCGGTTTCGAATCCAGTGAGGGTAACAATATTTATTAATTTTAATTGCGGGCTGGCTGAACTAGGCTTGTCTGGTTCCTTTTCTGGTTTATAATCATTAGATTATCTCTTGGTCGACTCATGGTCAACAGTTGAAGTTTTGTTAGTGCTTAGTTTATCTGGGATTAGGTTGCCCTTTTTCAAAAAATGTGCTGTGGAATCTCAGAGTTTAGACAGATGAAAGAAATTGCCCTAACGAGGATAGAGTTTCCTTACCACTGGCACCCACTTGTAGACAATTAAAGCTGCTGTCACATTTTCTACAGTAGATAAAAACCTCTCTGTTGAAAGATCAGTTGTCAAGCTGTGAAGACCAAAGAGCATTCTACAGAAGTCAAAGATTAAGTAATGGAAATGTATAGATTATGAGAAGGTTGAAAAAAAATATTGAAGTATTTGGCCATCCAAAAGTGATTACAGTGAAAGTTGCATTTCACCACCAAGGCACTGCCAAGAAAATCTGTCCATCAAAACTCAGTACTCAAAAAATTAGAGTTTTTAGAAGTCACTTTGAAAGAGCTAGAGAGTTCAGTGGCTGGGAGTTGAGTAATGACGTACCAATCAATCATATCACAAGCTCTGTAAGAAACTGGTTAATCATCTCAGCAAAGCTTAGATAGAAATACTTCATACATTCTGACTTCTGTAAACCCCCTCCAAATAAAAATCTCACAGTATTCGTCAACCTATGATGTTAAAGTATAAAGGTATATAATAGGGACTACACTTGATTGAGGTTTTGCAGGTTGTTCAAACATAACAATAGGTACATTACGATAGTGACAGTTATTAACCATGAAACATACTTTACTCCCGTTTGCTTTTTCCTCCTGAACCCAGGGATGATAAGGGGGGTTAGCCAGGGTTCTGCAAAGCAAAAAAAACTGAAGATCCTTCCCCTAAGTTTGTCAGTTTTACTGTCAAGAGATATAACATTGGCAAGGAGAATGTTTGGAAGCGGTGGTTCTCAGTAGGACTCTGCCTCTCATTTCCCTTCTTTGGCACCTATGCTTGTGGGGAGTCCAAAATTGTGTCCAAGGATACAGTACATAAAGTCAGTGGCGGTATCTGCCCAGAGGGGCATATGTTGTCCAGGGTTGGTAGTGCTACCACTAGAAAAGCCCTAGCGATGGGTACAGATTGACATATTGTATGTACCTATGTGGGGTTTGGTTTTCATTTGCGTATGACTAGAACATCTTGAAGTTTTTAGACATGTCTCTGGTGCAGCTTCAATATTCTGGACAAGCCCTACTCCTGCTAGTCCTCTTAGGTGTGATGCCACTAATTAGGGCCAACTGGTCTTTATGCTGTTTCAGTCTCCCATTCTCCACTCTATCAGTCTCCCTCACTGGCCCAAGCTGGCTTCGGTAAGACCAATAATCAGAACTTTCTATATACTTGAAGTCAGACTCTCCATATCTGGGGAGGCTAGTCAACTTGTCCTTCCTGACTGGCTGCCATTAGGTCCCCTCCTGGTGTTCCTGACCTTACAGTCACTGCCTCGAGATGGTCCACATTTTGCCTTAGATTGAGAGAGAAGGGAGAGATCATGCTATAATTAGTTCAAAGATCCTTTTTCCAGTACAAGATGATTAATTAGGCCTCTCACACCTCCCTGTGCTGCTTCCCTTCTCTGCTGCAAAAACGTCTGCTGAGATATGCTGTTACTACTGTTATGGTTGTCAGTTGTATTCTATCTGAGAATAAAAATTCATCTTTCTCATCTTATTGATAAAGATTTTAGTGAATTAAATACAAGTTGGTGGAGTGTTGTAATATTGTAGCACTTTTTTACTATCCAAATTTTGAAAATGTTCAATGTAAATAATATACTTAAAGCGTATGCACAGCAGTTTTAGTTTCACTTGAGTTCAATAAACAATTATCCTGAAGTATCATTAAGTTGTTACATGTTTGCTGATCATGTTTGTCAGTGAGGATGTTAAAAACAGCTTTTAATGAAGCCAGAATCTCTCCTTGATATACACTAGCTGAACTGAATGGGCATATTGTGATAAATATTAATGTTTCTTAGTTCTGGTTCTTAACCATCATACATATAGCTCGCTAGCTAGACCCAAAATTACACACTATTTCCATTCAAAATCGTAAAAACAACACATTTCGACCGTCTTATAGCTGTAGTACCTAGACAGTCTCGTAGTTGCTGCTGGGACTGTCAATGGTAACTCAAGAGTTGGAACTGCATCAGGCACAAGAAATTGTTCATACCCCATTTGTTTTTGCATCACATTCTGAAAGCCCTCGTCTGCAAAATGTGCTCAGAATTAGTGGTCACAGTGGTACGGTTAAGATATATCTCATCAGTTGCTTGCTGAATCTGGGAATGACGGGTAATGGGCTGTACACATTCAAATTAGGGCAGGAAGTGAAAATATAAAAAGCATATCACTGGATGTATGAAAATGAGACAACCACGTGACATCAGCGCTTCCAAGCTAAATCAGAACTGAGTAATTCTTTCTCAAGTCACGATTCGTCTTTCAGACAAGGCTCTGCAGACATGGCAATGATATAAATTTTTCATTCTAATTACGCCGGCAATTTTATTCAAATGTTGATAAAATTCTGTAAAAGTGCAGATTTTGCTGTGCATACCCTTTTAATGCTAATAAAATATATTTTAATAAATACGGTTGATATTAAATACATGCATTTATTTTAAATGTGTCGAACTCTGAACGCCTTACTTTTTTTTTTGCTTTTTGGTATGCCGACATTTGGTGACAAAAGTGGGATCCAACAGCCATAGTCAGATAATAGTTTTGCTTAGCAATATCTCACATTCCTTTTCCAGGTAACCCCAAACCTAACCCCGGCTGCAGCCCTTGCTCGGCCCAACATGTCCTGCCCGCCTACCCCCACGGGACCAACCTTGGAGGAGAATGGCCCAGTGGCCTATGACGAAGCGGCAAGGGAAGAGGAGGAGGAAGAGGTGGAGGAGCCTTGTGTCAGTGCGTTGCAGCTACTGGGAGGAAACGGTAAGGATTATGCAGTGTGGATCATACACATTTCTGCACGAAACCCTCCTCACTCCACCAACACAAATGCACTCATGGAAAAGTGAGTCATACAGTAGCTTGTCAGTACAGACCTGACTAAAGAATTTATCCATGGCACAATAGGTAACATTTGTTTCAACATGTATTCATTGTCTTCGAATCATTGGTGTGATGGCTTAGATTCCCCAAATGTTAACAGATGCATAAGCCCTAAAAACAAATGGCAGGCAGCATAATCCTGGGCATTTCTAATCCTTGCTGATAGAAATGCTAACCCAATGGACCTGCTTATTAACGTTTCAGTCTCTTTTGTCCTTTCAGAGTATGGCTGTGAGGCTGAGGAGGAAGAGGTTTTCTAAGCGCATCTTTTTACTTGTCTTTCATCTTATACTATGTATTCCCAAAAACATCATGGACTAAGTCAGCGGAAGGGAGGACATAATAAGGAAATGGAAAACCAGTTGAAATCCCTTGCTAAAGGAAACATGGAACGTGGATTTGTTTGGGGAGAGCTACAGGGTTAGGCAGGTCTTTGTTCCAGCCCAGCTCTAGTACACCTGATTCAGCTAATATACACCCTGATGAGTAGCAGGTTAGTAGATTAATGTGTGTTCTTACTCACTTGGTTGCAATTGGTGTATAGTACGAAGTCTTCCACAAAGATGGAGGTACCATTTGAAGGTTAGAAACTCTGGAGGGTATTAGAATGAGACATAGACATAGTGACTGGTTTCACATTATCTTCAATGATTTTGACGACGGTCAGATTAGCGTTTTGAACACTAATTTTGAACACTAGTAACTGATCATTTAACTTCAATGAATTAACTAATTAATTAAACCAAGGACATGCTACCCTAGTGCCCATCTCATATCACAACCTTTTCCATTTTATTTTTTACAAATATCCACAATCTCCCACACAAACCTTTCTGCCGTTCCAGTTGACAATTCCTGCAGCCATTAGCTGTGTTATGCTCTGTAGAGAGGAGCTTCATCCAAAATGACATTATTATTAAAAAAAAAGATTGCACATGTACAATTTTCAAAAGTAGTATACTATTATAGGGAATAATGTTCAATTTGGGAAAGTCAGGGAGATGGGTGTGTATCCACTCAATGTCGGGCACCGAATTGCACAATGAGTACACAATACCTCATAATTACGCTCAGTCAACACCAGAGTTTCCTTCAATTCCTGTGAAAGAAATAACATTTTAGGTTTTATTGAATTAAATATTAGAATTGAGGCCAACTCTGCTTCTGTCTTATGATCTTGATTTAATCTAACTTTAGGTTTGTTGTCAAATGCTGTTATTCACAAATGCAGTTACTGTTTTGGGTAAAGATTTACCGATAACATTGATGACACAGACACACATTGATGATTGATAAGCATTTCATAAATGTGTTATAAAAAGTCCCAACTGCATTATAAAAGGTTAAAATAATCTATTCACTACCTATTTATTTAGCAAAATCTTTTATTTAGGTATCTTAAAAGATGCATAATTACAATGACAGAGAAATATCATTGTTACAACTTTCGGGCACCATCAGGACAGTAAAAAGTTGTGATGTCATACTTATGGTAGAAGTTGTCATATACCACAGCTTAGAGCCAATTAGCATTCCAGATTCAAACCACTTGGTTTATACAACTGCAACAATTTAAAAAAGGTTGATTTTGTTGGCCTTTTATCACATTGTGAGAACAGCCGTAATGATAGCATTCTGGGTCATTGTAATGATGAATATATTAACATGACAAAATACAAGCTCTTGCTTAGAATAGTATTACATGCATTAACTAGCCTTTAGTTCAGTTGGGACTTGTTATAACATGAAATTCTTATAGATGTGTAATGAATACGTTATTGATATTTAAAGTAAATTTTTAATCTTTTTTTTTAAATAGACTGATTGGTAAGGCATCCATTTTGTAAAATATGTACCTGATGAAAAACACTTATTTTTAAAACAAAAAGAAGTGCTGCTGTTGTCATAATGAACCTTAATACTTTAGATGTGACGGGAATTATTTAAGCTCTGAATGCTTGTTCCTGCCTTTTCAAGCTGTTTGATTATGAAAGATTAATAAGTCATTTTTACTATGATTATTAGAAGTAATATGTTAAATCTCAACTGTAGCAGCACTTCACTGCTTTGACCTGAGGCGCAAAGTATCCAAGAAACCTAGAATGGTACCAGCACATCAAGGCAGCTATTTCTTGTTTGTAAGCAATGCTGATTTAGGTAAATATGACATTTCTGCTTTTGTTTGTTTGTAGCAATGTCTTTGTAGTATAGATATTTTCTGTGCATACTTTTCAAAATGGAATATCAAGGAATCCAGCTATAAAAAATGTAAATAACAATATTTTTTTTGCCTGAAATGGCCTTTTAGATTTGTCTGCATTTGATTTGTTTTTATACCCATGTTTTATGACAGTTTATTTGATCTAGACCAGTCTTCAATCCAAGGCGTGGATCCAAGGCATGGACACAACATTAAACATCTGAAAATGCACATTTAAGGTGTTTTTAATGATGTTTGTAGAGATTAAATGTATAGTGCAGAGACTAAATGTATACTTTTTAAAGTTTGCTATTGTACATTGTGGTATACCAAAACTTACCTTGCATAGAATGCAGGCCCTAGTTAAGGCACAAAGTAACTCCTCAGTAGGTAATCACGCACATCCTCTTATCTGTGAAAAATAATAATTTCGGTTACTTTAATGTACATTCTTTCAATGCACCATTTTGTAAAATATTTACCTAAGGCACAACTCAGAGGGTGGTATTTTAAAAAGACAAAGTGCCGCAATTTTCATAACAAACCTTATCAAATATGATGGCCATTATTTGTACAGTAAGCAGTGACTACTCGTTACCAACCTTTTTAGGCTGTTTGATATTGGAATATCCAAATACAGTAATACTGTCAATTACAACATTAGTGACACTTTAATGCATCAACAAAGTAGGGCCTAATCTATTTATGAAATCTAGAATACACAAGCAGTCCAAGGCAGCTGTTGCTTGGTATGACCATATGTCGCCTCATATGATTTATGTGAAGTATAAAAAATTTTTATCATGTGCATACTTTTATATCAAATGTAATAAATGAAACTATAGAAGAGTGTAAATATTAATCCATGTTTGGTAGTCCTTGTATGTTTATGCAGTGTCCTCCGTAGGTATTGGTGCTGTGGATCATTTTTCCTTTTTTGGGCCTATTCACCAAAAGCTTTGATTTGAAATCAAACAATTACTATTAGGTCAAAGTATAGATTCTCAGCTATTTCTGTATTTATTGGTTTCACCATTTAGAAAAGATTTTTACGATACAGATGGCTGTCCCTATTTTAGGGCTCCAAAAGTATTGGGATGGATTAACAATTAAGCACTTAAGTATTTGGTTACATTTTTTGAATGCAATAACTGCCTGAATGCTGTGACCCACCAGACTGGGTGTCTTCTCTGATGATGCTCTGCCAGGCCTGTACTGCAGCCATCTTCAGTTGATGTCTCCATTGAGGTGTTCTTGCCTTCATTTTTATCCTAGCAAATGAGACATGTTTAGTTGGATTCATCTATGGAAATTAACTTGGCCAGGGCAGGACTACCCCTATTTGGCCCTAAAATGCTCTTTAGTTTGTGTGGTGGTATATTTGGGGTCTTGCTCCGTGATGAAACACTGTGGAATGAAATCAGAATTTATTCTGCTGATGTTGTCATCATCAATTAAAAGTAGTAAGCCAGTTCGAGTACCAGCTATGGATGCCCAAGACACCACACCATTTTCACCATAGTTCACAGATTAGGTGATATGCTCTGAATGTTTTTTCTCCACATTTCCTCTTGCAATCATTCTATTTCGTGTAAGTAATTTTGTCTCATCTGTCCACAATAACTTGTTTGGAAACTGCAGGCTCTAGCCATCCTTTTTTCAAACCAGTGGTTTGCACCTTGCAGTGAAGCCTCTACCATTCTGCTGGTGAAGTGTTCTACGGATGTTAGTAGATAACACTTCCACATCGATGTTCTGGAGAGGTTTCCTGATCTGTTACTTTCAGTTTTTTTACCCTAAAAAAAAGCTGAGAATATATGCATTAACCTCAGATAAGTTTTGGTTTCAAAGCCAGTAAATGGATGAACCTTTTGGAGAAGACAGTCTGCTAAAATGACTGAGGTTTTGAAATTTAAAGCCAAAACATGAAATTAACAATTCACTGTCAAAATGCTTACATTGTATATTTTGTTAAAAAAGCAATTTAATATTGTAAGTTTTTTTAAGTTTTGTATTTAACTGTTTCATGATAAGGTTTTGGCAGTTTAGAAATTTACTGGTTAACATATGCTTATGTATATATGTATATATTTATGCTCTGTATATTGATATTCTACATGTCAACATTGCCCGCTTTTGAACAGGATAATTTGTAACAAGTTTGTATTGGCTGGTATTCAATCTATGATGTGTTATAGTGTGCAGCCTTTAAGGTGTGTCCTAACATTTTCGGAGATAGCATTTATTGTGCGCATGGAGCCTCGATCATATCACTTGGAAAAGTTTGTTTTAGCACATTACTGTAGTACTGTATTAAAACTTGTTAAGGAAGAATAGTTCCTCAAAACAATCACACACATTCCCCTTTTATCAGTGAATAAACTGATTCAGTTACTGAATTGTCTTTCACTGGATGGTGTACCATTTTTATTTTATATTTGTCTAATGTAATACTCAGTGTGGGATAAAGTAGAATGGAATGGAAAGAATTGTTGCTGTTGTCATAGCAAACTGTATAACTTCAAATAAATGGTGCCTCTTGTGTAAGTCCTGACTGCTTTTTGACACCTTTTTACTTTATTTGCTAAGGAGCATTTTTGAGAATTGCTGAAATTATTGTATCAGCTTAGAGATATGTCACACTGTCAAGCAGGGAGGATACAGGCAGATTGTCACATGAATGCTCATGATGGCTTATGATATAATATACCTGTGTAATTATAAGACTTTATAAATGGATGCTGCATTACACATTTCCCAACAAAGTTCCCGATTTATCACTAGAGTACCCCTAGAGGGATTCAATAGTGCTTGATTTTTCAATCAGGCTTTCCTGAAACATGGCTGATAAGCACTGTGATTAAAAAAAGGGAGAAGGCAAGGTGGAGATACAGCTTAACACCATTTACATTATTTGGTTAAAAAAGGTGATTAAATTATGAATGTGCTTATAATATCTCAAGTTATTATAAAGTGTATTCACATGAAAATTTGCTAAAAGTCTGCCAGTCCAAGCCTGAAGTGGTTTTTCTTGTCTTAGCCCGTTTGCTACTTTTTAAGGATAAAAATATATATTTTAAAACGAATTCAGTGTTTTTTAGACCATGGGACTACATTAAAAATAAATGGTTCTAAATTGTTCCAGACAGAGGTACACTATTTGGTGGTTTATAGAACACTTTTTTAAAGGTTTTCTGAAGAGTCATGGTCATTAATATCAAAATGGCTAGCTGTATGAGGGGACTGTCCTACTGGTTGCTGGCTTATGCCCCAGTGCAAGGAGATTAATCCTAATAGCTCATTTAAGTCGCTCTGGATAAGCATTTCTTACATAAATACATGTAAATGTAAGCTATTTGCTATTGTTATCTCTAACCAGCTAGCTTAAAATGACTCCTTTGTCATTAGGTCAGTTCACCCTTGGTTTTAATATTCTGATGCAGTAATTTATCTAGGATGAAAGTAGATCAATTCAATAATTTATCTTTGTTTACAATAAAGATTAGGTGACTGGAAAGCTCAGCGTGAGGTTGACCTGTTACAGATCAAGGAAATCAGACAAGCCAGCCTGAAAGTTGGATAAATATAAAGAAAACAAAAAAATTTACTGTTCAGTTTGTTATAAACAAGTTCCTGGGGATTCACAAGTGGCTTAAAATTATAGCATTGTAAGGCAAAGATATTAGGTTTGATTTAGTAGCTGGCTCACCAGATGTTTTTTTCTTGTATTGACAGTTTTTAAAGTGAAAATTAAAGTACAAAATGAAATCTGCAAATTGTTTTAAATATATGTATACAGAAAAAAGAAAATAATGTTTTAACCACAATAAAATCTGGTTAAAGACCAGAGGGGTTGAATACTTTTGAGAACCACCATATAATGGGTTATAGAACAGGGACCTCCATTAGCTGCTAAATTCTGTTTTAATAAAAACATTTTGATGATCTTCCCAAACCTTTCTGATGCATTTCAAGCAGTATCTTTAACAGTTAGATTTAAATATAATCAATCAAAAATATGCTTGGTCTTAATTTAAAGTATAAAAATATATTGACAGTTGATTTTTATTATATAGTGTGGAAAATATATTTTTATATCAAAATGGGGTCACATCTGTGAATCCCTGACATTGATTAATTGGTCACAGTCATGTTAATAAACCAATTGTTTCTGTGCGCTGTTCAGCTGTGGTGTGACGTGAGCAGTCCGTAATGCCTCGTCAGTGTGCCCTCTCGGGGGACTGCATGGTTGTCCTGAGTGTTTGGAAACTTTCTGATACCTAAATGCCACAACTGAAGATGTCAGCCGGGGAATCGTGTGTGTCATAATCATGAGGCTGAGGGAGATCTAGGGAAATGAGGGTTACCATGCTGCCAGGTGGGCTGACGTGCTCAGAGACACAAACACACCCACACACACACACAGTCACAGCAAACATACAAGACCAATTTTGGGTGATCATGTTAGGTGGACTGGGAGTCCCCTATAAATGCTCATGGATAGCTGAAAACAGTGCCATAAGGGGGCTTTTTTCCCCTTGTCAGGACTCAAACGTGATAACCCACGATTAATACTCCTCCCTACTGCCGCTATTCATTACATGCTAGTCTGTGCAACAGAGTTCCATCTAACACAGGGAATCGTATCTATCTAGTTTAAATCTAGTTTGTCTGGGTGTGTTTAAAATTGTCATTTGTTTACAATTGAGCACAAAATGGGCTAAACTGAGTTTTTTTGCAAACAACTCCAGTATGTTCTGCAGTGCTTGGGAAAATGACATGCTAGATAATGAAGCTGTGAAAATCGGTTGTCACGTTGAAGTTCAGCCCTAGAAGTGAAAACGAATTATTGCCTGGCACTCGATTCATTGGGGTCAGGAATGACCTTTTCGGGTGTGTTGTTGTGAAGAAACCATTCTGGCAATCTCTTCTGTTGCCTTTCTGCAAGAATGGTTTCCTAGCATAACATGCTGCCAAATTCATATTTTCATTTTTCACAACAAACTTTAGACTACACCTGCTGAATATACCTTTGCCTAAGCTCCTTTTCCCTCCATGATAGTTCTGTGATAGTGAACTCCAAAAAAGGAGTAATACTTCACAGCTTCCCTTATGAGTGTACACATGCAAAGTTGTGACTGTCTCCACTGTGATTGAAGTAGCATTTAAAATAATTATATAAAATGTATGCATTTGTTTTGGGAGACAAACTATACCTTTGTTTATTCGAAATCAATACTACTTTTAACAAAGCCGTACGCTTTCTAAAATTTTGAATTTGTCCACAATTCACAAATTCAATAATTCACTCCTTTATTGACATCGAAGTGGTGACAGCTCGCTGCGAGCAATAAAATGCCATGAGTCACATGACCCTTTTTCAGCTTTCAAAGCCTAATTACTTTGGAGTACATGTTTATTTTAGCTGAACTTCAAATAACATAATGTGCACAATGTGTGAAACCTGAGCACACCAACTTTTCCCACTTACCAACCTCCCCTTTACTATTGAGTTTCGCTGGTAAATATTACCAAATTGAAGAGTGTGGCCTCTCACCTACATATTCCCGGGAACAGAACTGTATTGATTATTCCTGCTGTCTGTTATGCTAATATTGTAATAAACGACATTCAGAGCCCATCCATCCCAAATGGTGTCAATGTAACAAGCAGTTAAATGCCTCAAATGGACCTTTTAGGAGCTCTTTCAAAGATCCGAGCCAGTGGCAGTCACCCAGATTAGACCAGGGCGGGGGTGTTTTTTTTCTCATTTGGATCATACATCACATAGCAGATGGATGTGTGGGATGAGAAGAGCCAGGTGTGATCGACTAACAACTCCTCTCTGATCCCTCCACGCTCCCTGCAGGGTGATGGTCCTGAAATATTACCACAGGTAGCCCACTGCTGCTGCACTATACCAGCTAAACCAAGTTGCTGTCAACAGTCCTCCCTCTCCCCCTTACTGGTCAATGTGTCTCTTCCTGGCTCCATCTTCATAGATTCCTTTCTACAGGGGTTCCCAAAAGTTTTTGGCCTATGAACCCATTTTGATACAAAGAAATGTCACAACCCCAACATGTTAAACAACGACAACAAAGTTATGTATTCAATAGACAATGCTTACTTTCATAACAGTAGTTACCATCATCTTTAAACATTTTGCAACTTAACAGCAAGTTCTGTGTATAAATGGGTTGTTTAAATGTAGAACAGATGTGACTTAGCATAATGTCACAACTAGAAATTTTATTAATTCTGTTCAACATTTCTATCTATTAAAACCACACTCCATGAATGTTTCACTTAATTGATTTCACCACATTTTATGGCTGAATTTAAAAGCTCTAGGGTGAAGTATAAAGCAGTCAAAAAGGCCACCAAGAGGCCTATGGCAACTCTAAAGGAGTTACAGTCTTCCAGGACCTCAGACTGGGGTGAACATTCATCTTTCAGCCCAACAACAACCAAAAGCAGAGACAAGACAATGCTGGAGTGGTTTCGGGACAAGTCTGTGAACATCCTTGAGTGGCCCAGTCAAAGCCTGGTCATCAATCCAATTGAAAATACATGGAAAGACTTGAAAAAAAGAGTTGCTGTTCAAGGTCCCCATCCAACTTGACGGAGCTTGAGCAATTTTGCAAAGAATGGTCAAAAAAGTCTGTGTCCAGATGTGCAAAGCTGAGACTTATCCAAAATTCATGTCTGTAATTGCTTCCAAAGGTGCCACTACCAAATACTGACTAAATGGGTGAATCCTGTACTGATGTTATCAATATTTTTTTTTGTACAATTTCCAGATTTTATTCTTTACTTTGACATTGTGGACTTTTTGTGTTGACCTCATTTTGCAACAAAATTGAATGTGGAAAGTCCAAGGGGGTGAATACTTTTGCAAGACGCTGTATACTTCAAGGGTTGTGGTCGTTGTGCCGGTGGTGACACTGCAAGGCTCATTGTAAAGATGCTGGTGTGTGTACAAAGGGAGACCAGCCCTCCACTACCTCCGACACATCTCCAGCACGGAACACATCAAGGTCGTTACATTGTAACAACAATGAAGCAATAAAAAAATGGCACTTCCCTTTACAATATGTTGCTTGCTCCTGAGTGAGTACATGGTAAATACATGTAGATTTGGGTAAAAGAAAAAGAAAAATTAACATTTTGTAATTGTTAAAGATTCTTTGTAACACCAGCTGGGTTTCACAGTAGCTTGCTCTTGGGTAGGTACATAATTACAAGTATAACATCTGTGTTTCAATTGTGTAATAAAGTCCAAAAGTATGTTATGTTTTTTCTTCAGTTATAACTATGTTGGTAATCATTTAACCTGGTCCAGGTGACATCCCTGCCACTAACACAAAAATCTTTAACAGTTTTAGTTATTTAGTATTTATGTTTATGTACCGGGCAACTGTGTGAAGACCTGCTATCCCAGTCATAACTTAATGGTGATCAAATTTTTTCTTGTCCACACACAGTACTCATTTACACAACTACAGTAGGCCTCCATAATTGTTGTGGACTATAAATCTATCAAAGGTCACAAGGGCCATGTGCTATTAAGCATGAGCATCACCCCAGCTAACTCATGTGGCCTCATAGCCCTATGCTTCACCAACCATACTAGGAACACAGTGAATAACAGGGCTAATTGACACACTAACAAACACCGGAATCAGCCTTCACTTTAAGGTCAGAGTTTACCCATATTATATGCTGGGCTTCTCCCTGGAATAAGAGCTTGCATAATTGGAGATGGCAAGATAGAGGAAAGCATAGCAGATGGCGTGGTAGCATTGTGAGGTTAGCAAGTGGTGCTGCCAAGGTCGCCCAGCACCTTCTGCTACAATAGTAAAATGCTATTTCTTTTTTATTATTATTAAAAAGGGAGCTTGGTTGGCAGAAGAAAGAGTAGATAGCAATCTTCATTTCAGAGATAGGTAGCAACTTGAAATATCTATACTAAGTATCTATAATGTATCCAAATTGTTACCAAGTTGTGTAGATCATTAAGCCATCTCAACAAGAGTAATTTTCATGTAGTGTCTAATATTTTGTTAACATACAACTAGATGTACAAGCACAATGGTATGACACATTGTAACAGACAACTTGAGTACTATTTTCTTCAGGTAAAGACATTACTGTTAGTGCCCACATACTCGCTCTGATTTTCCTTCTTCTGTATTGCTCTTGTTAACGCCTGTAACCACTAGTCAGATCATTCATTATCATTTCCACATCGCTAGTGAAGACATCTGTATGTTTTTGTTGGGAGCAGCGTGGCAGTCAGTGTGTTTGCATGTCGCCGTCTGCTGAATCTTCCATGCCAAACGGCACAGAGACATGTCGAGGTAGGCCCTGGGCACGAGGCCCTGGAGACTAAAGTCTGGCTCAGTGATGCCAGCAGTGCCAAGGGGTACACTGGCAAAGTACTCATTCCTGCTTCATGATGGTTGCTGATTCTGTCTCAAAAAAGAAAATGACATGTTTGTGTTTGAATACTTAGACCTATTTTGATTGGCCAATTCCTCTGTCCTCTCCTCAGGTTCCTTCACTGGGCTGTACAATTTGCATGCATAGCTCACATTTAGGGTGTTGTCTTTCTATCAATGAGAGAAATAGAAGCAATACTTTGAACTTTGGAACAAATGGTGTGACAGCAACTATGTAGACAATTTTAATTGAGTTAATTTTAGAGAAGTCTGACTCACGGCAGTTATGTGGAGCATAACATGGTCAGGATGTGTAATGCAATTTTTCTGAGAACAGAGACAACAGCAGCAGGCACAAACTTTTCCCAGAATGTGACAGGGTGACAATCACCCGGCTCTTACAAAGTCACATTTTCTTGAAGCTCTATCAACTCCATTTGCAATCATTCAACATTTACATTTGTGACCAAGGGATAAACAACAGCAGGTTTCTTCCAAGATGGAAGTTACCAAAGCAAGCATTGAAGTTATCCACCAGATTCTAGTTTACATCTGGATAGAGATATAGTATAGATATAGATAACAGTGCCACAATGTTTGTGAATACAGCCTTAGGGCTTGTTTACATTACAGTACATTTTCCGAAAAATATCGAAGAAGACTCAAGACAGTACATGATATTGTTGTGTAAACTTGCAGAAAACAATAGCTCCAGAGGCCACCTTTTGAGGTAGCTCGTTGCCACATTTTTTTATAGAGCCCCACACAGTTTTGCAATTCTGACAACAATTGTGTCAGAACTGTATCAAGTTTCTGTGCACTGGGCACACATGTCACTCGACTTCCCCACAATAAGCCCTTATTATTTGTACTCATGGTATACAATTCACAAATGTGCACCATGATCATTAATAACACAGTGTAAAACTCACAAGAGTACACTTGTGAACCAGAAAAGGAACCAGGCAAGCCTAGTTCAGCTGGCCCGCAATTGAAAGTGATAAATATTGTAACCCTCACTGGACTCGAACCCAGGTCTCCCACGTGAGATGCAGTATCCTTAAACATTACATCACTTTTGATAATTTTGTCACGCATTAACATCATGCCAAATTTGAATATTTCACTAGATACCATGAAGCATTGTGTTAAACTGACTAACGTTTCTTATTATGTTTACCTCCACCACAAACAGAATCTATAAAATGCATAGCTTTTGCCCCTGGCCGATTTAACAGCTTATTTGACAGTAATAGGCTTACTAGTATCTACTAACATTCGTTTTTCTTTCATTTGTGAATGACAATGATACAATAACTATCAATATAGGTGATGATAACTGACTTTTTCATCAAGTGAAAAGACATGAGAATCGTGGAATCCCCTACTCTTTTACTGCCCAAGGGGTTTTGATCTAGCCTATATTACCCCAAAAAGCATGCACGGATGCGTACTTCAAAAATCCACCAGAAATAATCGCAATTTAATCTAACCACTACGCAATTTAACAAGGGTCAGTCAGTCAGTCAGACAGATAGACAGACAGAGACATAAGCTCTTCTTGGCCAGCTCCGCTTACGCAGGTCCAGCAAAAAAATATATATGCATATGTAATTAACACAAACAAACAACATACATTTCACAAATGTGTTACCTGAAATCTACAAAAAATGTATAATATAAACAAATGTTATTCACTGTCCACAAACAAACAATGCTTGACTTCTACTTGTAAACCAATATTTGTATTAATATAAAAAAAATGTGTAACTCATCACCTCTTGCGTTTTGAATTGTTGAATCTGCATTTGTGGCTCAATAAATGCACTAACATTCCATGTTCAAATGGAGAAACAATCCACAAATGTGTGTTGAGACCACTGGTTGAGAGCGCTGGTTGAGATATCTTGCTTAACTACAACATCTTGGTGTCTTCTAAAACTTACTCCACAAATACAGATTCTATAATCCTAACATGAAACTGTTTACTTACAAATCTGTTTGAATTAAAACAGATATTGGTTAGCAAGTACAAGTCAAGCAGAGTTTGCTTGTGAATTACATTTGCTCATACATTCCTTAGTACATTTCAGGATACACATCTGTCAGTTTAATGCTGTTTGTTTGTGAATAGGGAATTAAAGATTTGCATATATTTTTTTTATGTTTCAGTATGTGCATACGTGAGTTTTATTCTATGTATGGATCATGGATCATTTGTGATCATTTGTTAAAACAAACATTAGTCAGTAACCAAAAACATTGTGGCACTGTTCTATAAATCTTTCTCTTCCTAGGATTGCTCCAGAACAGTGGTTCCCAACCAGGGGTACTAGGACCCCTGGGGGTACTTGGCCTCTCCACAGGGGGTTGAAAACAGTCATGACACCATAGGCTTACTAGTGAAATTAATATGAGGGGGTACTTCAGGGGTACACCAAGCAAAGCAAATTTCTGTTTGTAGTACAGTTGCTGAAAAAGGTTGGGAACCACTGCAGAAGACGGATAAAGAACAAGTTCTCCCTGGTGGTATTTCTTAAAAAGCTAGAATAATTCCAAAGGTGCTGTTGTGAAATGACACAACAATGTACAACTGTGTACAGCATCTTGCAAAAATCAAAACGTCATGGCAACTTCATAGTTTTCTTGAGTTTTTTGGGGCACAGAAGTCCAACCAACTAGTTTTTTTTTTTTGAAAGACACCGATGTTTATGTTGTTAATAGCAATGGCTTTATATTACAAGGACAGCTGAATAAACAATAATGAATAATAAAAAATTAAAATGTATTGATTGTGTAATGTGTAGGTTAGGCTAATACATCAAGATCATAATCATATTACATTGTTCTAATGAATAATTCTATACGAAGTAATTCAAGTAATATGAGTTGTATTTAATTTCAAATAAGCATGCACCGACACTGGAGCCACATGCATCCATATCCACTTTCTTACTGACACGTTTATGCAGCTGTGACTCCTGGGAATTTAAAACCAGTAGTATTCACAACATAAACGTGTCATCCCATTTTTATCTCGCCCCATGTTTCGTGATGTCCAATTATGGCCATGCCTCATTCCAACAACTCCACAGCTAGCGAGTGACGTGACAACGCAGCCCTATCCAACATCCGCTGATCCACACTATGCAGCACTGAGACAATTTTCAACGTCCTCTGCCGGACCCCGGGCATGCCGGGAATAGGTTTTGAACTCCTGGCTGCATATACTTTTTTGATTGAGTTTGCTCCATTAACATTTTCCAAAAAAAATTGTCACTAGGGCAGAATGATACATGATGCAATGGTATGACATCATATCAAGGTGATCCTCTTTCAAATGTGCAACCACTCCATTTTTTTTGTCATGGCCGGAGCTTCATCTGTGGTGATAACAGCACAGAAATCTTTCAGCATCCCTTAAATGGCCTCATCCTCCCTGGGATGCTCTTTTTATACCCAATCATGTCTTCTGACCTGTTGCCAATTAACCTAATGTGTTGTGAGGTGTT
>JACXGI010000908.1:0-41876 GCA_016801175.1 Esox masquinongy
GGGGGGGGGGGGGGGGGGCAATAAAGAGATTCATGATCCCCACAGATTCCTTCCACAATGTGTTTCCATGACATTTCCACTGCTTAGGTTGAGTTCCAATAACCTCTTTACAGCATATATCACATCTCTATTGTATCTATTCATGGATTTTTTTAGCTGCTTCATTCCAGAAAATTCTGTATCTAAAAGTGGCTTTGCTTTGCTTAATGCAAATTTGAGGCCCCTGTTGCTATTAACCAATCAGATAAGGAGTAGATGTTCGCTTGATTAATTTGTCATTTCTTGCGGGCAAAAGCAAGATGGAGAAAAAGCTAATTGCGTGGCTATGGCATTGGTAGAATACAGAAACAGAATCAGAAGGTCAGTGGCACCAAGGAGGATTGCAGAGATTGTTTGGGTTGATGGTGGGTGAGGAGAGATTTGCCCAATATTTGCCTGTACTGCTAGTGTAACAGAGAGAGACACAGGGAACAGACACAACCAGTGTTCTGGACATTGGAGGGCATTTTATTAACAAAAATGTCTGAGGGATGAGGTAAAAAAAAATAACCCACAAACCACTGACCTGCCTAGAGCCTCTTTTCTGAGGCCGTTTTGTCGTCCTCTGATGAGGCCTGATTAAGGGCATGGTGTGCCGTCAAGAGATGGCAGCCCGATGCTGATACAGGAGATACGGACCTCAATCAACTTAAACTTCTGAAATATAAGCCACCATTTTTAAATGTGTTAACTGAATTATATTATGATATTTGCCAACCCACAGACGGAAAAGAACACATTATAACATTATGCATGTCTTATGTATTATGCCACCAAATGATTCTCACAAAATTCAATAGCTGGAGAAAGTAGGATTCTCGCATTATTTGATTTTGCTAAATATTTGTTTAGGGATTTAACATTTTTTATATGGAATATTATTCATGCTTTATGCATAGCAGTGCTCTTGTCCAAACAAAATAATCTTATATTGTTTTTGTAACACCTACTTAAACAATTACTTTTTGCAAAGACTATAAACAATATTGCAGGCTAAACTGTAAAAACAAAAAAACTGTATAAAAAGAGGGGAATTGAAATGTGTGAACAGAAACTGACTCAACCAACATACACTTTTATACATACAGTATTAAAAGAAATGCAAGTTAAGTTGTAATGCAAATTGTTTCAATGATTAGTTAACTTCACCAAAACTAAAAATATTATAATGTATGCACTCACTTTTGTTACTCTGGATATGAGCATCTGGTAAGTATCTTATATGTAAATGAGGGCAAAGATTGGACATTTGCTGCCAGGACACAGGGGTTAACACTCCTACTCTTATGATCAGTAAGCACAGAGTCATACACCCGTTTAACATCCCACCTGAATATGTGTCCCGTTCACTACCCTGGGGCATTGGGATTTTGTCTTTTGGCCATGGGGAAGTATGCCCTCTACTGGCCCTCCAACCAACACTACTTCCAGCAAAAACTGTCAGGCAAAATTACATTCACTGATGAGACTACGCATTTTCACATTTGAGAATGCTGGTGGTCAAATACAGTATCCTGCAATGTTTCGTGTAAAACATAATTATTGCTGGTGGACTGATCACCGTACTAAACAACGTCTGCAAAAATTGATTAATTTGACTAAATATCAGATTCGCAGTGTAAATCGGTGTTAAACATGAACACACTCCAGAAGAAGTGATCTAATTTTACACTAGACTGGGGACTGGAAACACCATCATGATTAGCGTTCAGAAGCTTCAGCGAGAGAAAACAAGCACAAAAAAGAATGGATGTAATTGTACAACTCGGAACAATGAAACAGTGTTTTCTGGAATACTCCTGGTCCCTGGCAAGGTGTAGCGCGACACTTTATTATAACATTGATCATAACATTTTCTTCACTTCAGTGCATAATCAATACGACTCTTCCTCCAGTAAAGCGTACCCGGCCCATCCCAACCCGGCACCCAGTTCCATCCTAAGCCCCAGCCGCGGTGCCAGATTACCAATCCCCTGCACACAGACACATTCATTCCCTTGACCCGGGGAGACACCCGGCCAACCTCAGCAGTGGAATAAAAGCTCACTCGAAAACAGAGATGTTCACCAACGATGCCATGCCAGACCCTGTCATATGACATGAATACACACCGATCAGCCATAACATTATGACCACCTGCTTAATATTGTGTAGGTCCCCCCTTTTGCTGCCAAAACAGCCCAGACCCGTTGAGGCATGGACTCCACTAGACCTCTGAAGGTGTGCTGTGGTATCTGGCACCAAGATGTTAGCAGCAGATCCTTTAAGTCCTGTAAGTTAAGAGGTGGGGCCTCCATGGATTGGACTTGTTTGTCCAGCAGATCCCACAGATGCTCGACTGGGGATCTGGGGAATTTGGAGGCCAAGTCAACACCTTGAACTCGTTGTTGTGTTCCTCAAACCTTTCCTGAACCATTTTTGCTTTGTGGCAGGGCGCATTATCCTGCTGAAAGAGGCCAATGCCATCAGGGAATACCATTGCCATGAAAGGGTGCACATGGTCTGCAACAACGCTTAGGTGGTACATGTCAAAGTGAATGGCAGGACCCAAGGTTTCCCAGCAGAACATTGCCCAAAGCATCACACTGCCTTCGCCGGCTTGCCCTCCTCCATAGTGCATCCTGGTGACATGTGTTCTCCAGGTAAGCAACATACACACACCCGTCCATCCACGTGATGCAAAAGGAAACGTGATTCATCAGACCTGGCCACCTTCCATTGCTTCGTGGTCCAATTGTGATGCTCACGTGCCCATTGTAAGCGCTTTCAGCAGTGGACGGGTCAGCATGGGCACCCTGACTGGTCTGCGGCTACGAAGCCCCATACGCAACAAACTGCACTGTGTATTCTGACACCTTTCTATCAGTACCAGCATGAACTTCTCCAGCAACTTGAGCTACAGTAGCTCGTCTGTTGGATCGGACCACACGGGCCAGCCTTCGCTCCCCACGTGCATCAATGAGCCTTGGCCGCCCATGACCCTGTTTGCCACTTCACCGCTTTCCCTTCCTTGGACCACTTTTGATAGGTACTGACCACTGCAGAGCGGGAACACCCCACAAGGGCTGCAGTTTTGGAGATGCTCTGACCCAGTCGTCTAGCCATCACAATTTGGCCTTTGTCAAAGTCGCTCAGATCCTTACGCTTGCCCATTTTTCCTGCTTCTAACATCAACTTTGAGGACAGAATGTTCACTTGCTGCCTAATATATCCCACCCACTGACAGGTGCCATGATAACGAGATGATCAGTGTAATTCACTTCACCTGTCAGTGGTCATAATGTTATGGCTGATCGGTGTACCTGAATGCTTCAAACTCTGTCTCAGTCCACTGCAGCTACAGTTTGTCCACGTCGTATTAGTAGCGAGTAAATGTATGTCCTCGAATGGTTGTGGAACTCATACTTCCTTGGTTGACGTTTGAAGAATGATAATATGTAAAGGGTTATAGATGTTGATAATACACTGTGAGTTAATTGTACGGATTAGTAATCACTTTTCTGGAACATGTTTAAAATCTGTCAAGGCATTTACAATGTGTCAGTGTTTAGACTGTAGACACCGTAACATGTTTATTTGTAGTAACACTTTTTAAGCACATAGAAACGTTTATCCAACACAAGGCATGTATATTCTAAATGTTGAGGTTGTTGTTTTGACAGTGTAGGGTATAAAGCCTTTTCAGTAAATTTCAGATATACCCACTCATGACTTTATTAGTAACAGAGACACATGCTTTTGAATTATAAAGACGACTTATATTCCTGAAGCCTTCACTAAAGTGACCTACTAGGTTAAAGATGCTCTCTCTGACTTTTCATTTAACAATATATAACCTCCCATTTTGGGCAAGATGTTTTATATTTTATTTATATGTACATAATCTATAAGTAGAATGCCACAGGGGGGATTTATTATATAACAATTCCTAAACCAACTAGAATAACCTGCAATACCTCAAACACCTCACTGATTGGATTAGTTTGGAAACATCATTTTTCAAAAGGTCTCTTGTCATATGGAACTGAGAATCTTTGTGGTTTTTCTATACAGCAAAAAATAGTTTCTTATCATTCCTTTCTGATCAAATCCTCTTATACCTCTCACATTAAGGAAATGCACTTCAACACAAACTTTCATTTTGACTGTTGAACCATGTCATGCATGTGTTTTTACAATTTCAGTGCACATGAGTAAAAGCAAACTTTCCATTTAATTTCAATTACTTATATTTACGCATGTCCTAAAATAAATAAAAAATCTGTGCTACAAGATCCATTAATCATTCTAAAACATTCTATATGTCAGCTTAGTAAAAATTGCAAATTAGGGCTTGTGTTTAGTCTTGTATTCTAAGCACCTTATTTTCAGATATGGACACTACAGTATGTGGAGCTGTCAAGAAAGAAGGAAACCGTATTTTTTTAAATGTGGTGTTATAAAACAGATATTATACAAGTGTTCCAAACATTGCTGTTGAGGTGGTTGTTAGGGGTCAGCTGACAGGTCTTCTGCTGACTCAGGTTGCAGCCTTCTCAGTCTCCCACTAAGTGGACAATAGAGATGGGTGCATGGGCTGATGTGAGTCGAAACTATTTGAACTTGTGTGTCTACTGTCTGTAATGGTAACTATTACAGACAGTAGACACACAGTATCCGTGGATTCCCTCCTGAGTCTGAATCCGCAGATACGCGTATTTTGCTCATTAGCATAAATTACCATAAATAATCTAAAAAAATAATTGATAAAAAAAATATATATTTTATGTTTTATATGTAGACATCATCGTGAGGCGTTCCATTTGTGTTCCTATGGGAATCACCGCCTGAGAGGCGACGGGAGAGGTGCACCAAAACTGACTGCGCACACAGCGCACATTTCCATAAAACGTTTGTACAAGAATCATATGGCTGACTTTTGCTCATATCTAGGTATTCTAACAAATCGATTAGTACATAGTGCTATATGGGGAAAACAGCCTGCGTGAGAGAAATAGTAGAGTATAAGCAAATGGCCACCTCTCACTTACCATATAGGTGTACACGTCTATAAATATCACAAACTGAACTGAAATAACAAGAATCGTACTTACCTAATATCCAGACAACTCTGAGAAAACGATCCGTACGTAGTTTGTATTCCCATGGGGATAAACAGCCAAAAGTATAGTCCACAAAATGGTCGCCAACCGAAGTGCAAAATGTAGGCTACATTTCTATGAATATCTTGAAAAGTAATCATTAGAACCATACCGCTGACTTTAGCTTACATCTAGGCATACGTACGAAGATAACGGCGGTGAGTTTTTTATTATAGGGCTAACACAGCCTGTGTGATAGGAAAAGGTAAAATGCCACCGGTGACCGAGCGCGCGCACCCTTCATTTCCATACATATCCAGAAAACGAATCGCTAGAATCGTACGAATGACTTTAGCTTAAATCTAGGAATTCTAACGAAAAGAATGCTATATAATTTGGGTCCCTTTGGCCAATTCAGTCCGCCTGGTAGATCTGGACAAAACCTGTCGCCATTGCGCACTGGAGTCTTCTATTGTTTCTTCATCTCCCGAATCCCAAATGGCGTTAGTTCAATGGCTTATATAGCCTAGATTTGACCTTTGTTACGTAGGAATGATGGGACGTCATACAGTTCAGTCCCATGGTGATGATAAACAAGATGGCCACGTCCCTGATCACTGATCAATAATGGCGATGACCAACGTAGTTTTCGTTCCATTTATGCAAGATAGCTCATTGTTTTATTCCTAAACGTTTTAGAACATATTTGAACGAAAATCAAGAGGCCAAGGAAGGTTATTCTGTCCAGGAACACTTTCTACCAGGTAATGTGTAATGGACATTCAGCTCAAACATCTGAGTGATGACCCATCCAGATAAGTAGTGAGTATATCGCTTTTTATGTTTATTTATACATCTATAGCACCGAATTACGTCGTTTGTATTATAAAAATGCTATAAAAATGTTCTTCTGTCAACATACTATGTCAACATCCAATACTACTGATCCTTTGCTGTCATCTGGTGGCCGTTTGTTGTCATTACACGTCATTTATGCAAATATGCCTTACCTGTATTTCATAAAATTCTAAAAAAAAAAATCTCTAGGCTGAAGAACCACCATTATTTGGGGAACCTATATTTTTTTTACATTGTATTATTAATTTTATTCATTAGTTTCAGCCTAAATCAATGTAATAATGTTTTTCGTAAAACATTTTTTTGCCTTTCCAACACATGAGTTTTCTAAATAGTGTCCCAGAAGTCTATTTTTATGTGTTTTTATTGTAGCCAGGGGGGTTGAGATTACCAGGATACATCATAATAGATTATATCTGTTACAGAAATGAATCTAGGACCCAAAATGTCCAAGTAGTAAAATCCGGCCGAAATCACCTCGGACCTTGAAGGGTTAATAGCTGAACATAGTTTTTGTTGACATTTGTTACGCAGTCATCTGCTTACGCTATTATGCATCTTCAGCAGTTGTTATTCTCGTTGACAAGGTTTCTCACATCGATGATCCCGCAGTCTATCGCAAATCCACAGGTGTCCCAACTGCATTAGCACCAGCACTTAACAAGTGAGACTCCTCCACTGGAAAGTAAGTCTGTGAGAAGGACTCCTCCCGACCCAGGAGGGGACCAGGCCCTATTGGAGAACACAGTAGACTTGCCCTGTTCTTGAGTGCCCATCGTATGGACACATCCAGCACCCTGTCCCCGGGTTTCTCCAAATTCATCTCCTTATGGGGTGTAAATATGAGGTGGCACAACACACCTGGTGGAGCCGGGCTCCAATCAGGCTCCTGTTGACATCCTGGCAGGGGCAGCCCATTCTTTGTGTTAAATATTCTGCACAGGTTCGGACGTAGCTGTAGAATTCCCAGGACCACTGGTGCTATCCCTCTCTGATTAAATCTAACAGCTCACTCCACCTGTCCCCCCAGGGTGCCAGGGAGACTGGGGGATCATCAACTGCCTCCCTCAACTTCCAGTGACCTCTGTGACTAGGCTACTGATTACAAGGGTCAGGTGGTTGTTAGGAGGCTGGACAGCTGACAGATCTTCTGCCGGCTCAAGTCACAGCTTTCTCAGTCTCTCTCTGAGTGGACGAATGCGATGGGGTCCATGGACTGAAATGAGTTGGTGTTAGCATTGTAATGTGTCTGTTAATAATTGTAACTATTACAAGCTGGTCATAGTTGTTGTTGACATTTGTTATGCAGTCCTTAGAGTATGTTGTTATATTTCTACAGTAGTTGTGCTTTGCAATTTAGGTTTTTTTACCCCACTGCATCTAACTAGAGAGCCACAATCTTTCAGTTGCTTCAGTTCAAGTCAGGCACCTAACTTCCATTTTACTTAGGATATAATTGATTGAATATTTCACAAATATTGTCATTATAAATATTTCTTACTCTAAAATGTAGGCCTCTGATTTGTTTTAGGTGTTTTAGAAAATTAAGAATACATGTGAATTCTAAGAATTTCCTGATCTGATTTTAGGTATTGTAAATTAAATCTTATTGAGCAGTATCATATTGAGCCATGTACTGATTGGTATAATGGGGTCAAATTAAGAAGTTTCTGTTATGTTAATATAGATGGAAACAAATTATTCTGAAAGGGTGACAATATAATAGGGCATTGTAGATTGGAGCCTGTGATAACACTGAATAGTCACTGAAAGGATTGGAGTTCTGCAGATTCACAGAGTTCCGTATTTATATAATGTTTGGCATGAAAGCTCTATAAACTCAAGACATCCATGATTATAAGAGGTAGAGTATTATACAAACCACAAGGTTATTTCCCTCCAGCCCTGTCAATGATCCAATGATCTAATGCTGAATGAGCCTTCAGAATAGGAATGCTTAAAATCTCTTCACTTTACTTACTGGCCAAGGCCTTAGTTAACAATCACACATCAACAACATCAACAATAATCCAAGCAGCATATTCCATCTCTGTCTGTCTGTCTGCCTGTCTGTCTGCCTGTCAGTCTGCCCATCTGTCTGCCCGTCTGTCTTTCTTCAGGCTGGTATGTGTGCTAGTCAAGGTCCAGTTCTGCTTTGGTGAAGCAGCAGAGTCTCAGTGGGATCTTCCTGCCTGACCTTCTCTCTGAATGGGCTCCAGGCCCTGAACAGAATGATGATGCACCCCACACAACACTGTCATAAAGACAGACACTAACCCCACCCAATACTGTCATAAAGGCAGACACTAACCCCACCCAATACTGTCATGAAGACAGACACTAACCCCACCCAATACTGTCATGAAGACAGATACTAACCCCACCCAATATCATCATGAAGACAGACACTAACCCCACCCAACACTGTCATGAAGACAGAGACCAACCCTGCTCAACACAGTCATGAAGACAGACACTAACCCCACCCAACACTGCCATGAAGACAGACACTAACCCTCCTTAACATTGTAATGAAGACAGACACTAACCCCACCCAACACTGCAATGAAGACAGACACTAACCCTCCTTAACACTGTCATGAAGACAGACACTAATCCTCCTCAACACTATCATGAAGACAGACACTAACCCACTCAACACAGTTAAAAAGACACACACTAACCCTCCTAAACACCGTCATGCAGACAGACACTAACACTCTTCAACACTGTCATGAAGAAAATCAATAACCCTCTTCAACACTGTCATGAAAACAGAGACTAACCCTCCTCAACACTGTCATGAAGACATACACTAATCCCACCCAACACTGTCATGAAGACAGACACTAACCCTCCTCAACACTGTCATGAAGACAGACACTAACCCCACCCAACACTGTCATGAAGACAGACACTAACCCCACCCAACACTGTCATGAAGACAGACACTAACCCTCCTCAACACTGTCATGAAGACAGACACTAACCCTCCTCAACACTGTCATGAAGACAGAGACTAATCCTGTTCAACACAGTCATGAAGATAAAGACTAACCCTGCTCAACCCAGTCATGAAGTCAGACACTAACCCCAACCAACACTGTCATGAAGACAGACACTAACCCTCCTCAACACTGTCATGAAGACAGAGATTAATCCTGCTTAACACATTCATGAAGATAGAGACTAACCCCCCCCAAACTGTCATGAAGACAGAGATTAACCCTGCTCAACACAGTCATGAAGACAGACACTAACCCTCCTCAACACTGTCATGAAGACAGTCACTAACCCTCCTCAACACTGTCATGAAGACAGACACTAACCCCAGCTAACACTGTCATGAAGACAGACACTAACCCTCCTCAACACTGTCATGAAGACAGACACTAACACCCCTCAACACAGTCATGAAGACAGATACTAACCCTCCTTAACATTGTAATGCAAACAGACACTAACACCCCTCAACACTGTCATGAAGACAGACACTAACCTTGCTCAACACTGTCATGAAAACAGAGACTAATCCTCCTCAACACTGCAATGAAGACAGACACTAACCCTCCTTAACACTGTCATGAAGACAGACACTAACCCCATCCAACACTGTCATGAAGACAGACACTAACCCTCCTCAACACTGTCATGAAGACAGTCACTAACCCTCCTCAACACTGTTATAAAGACACACGCTAACCCTCCTCAACAATATTAAAAAGACACACACTAACCCTCTTAACACTGTTATAAAGACAGTCACTGACCCTCCTCAACAGTGTTAAAAAGCCACACACTAACCCCATGCTCACTGCTCCTCTAATTTAGCAACGCTAACTCAGAGACAACCAGTCACAAGTTTTCTCTTGAAAAACAAAGTTAATCTTTCAGGTTGATCCAGGATACCACCATGATGAAATACTGTGTAACACTATAGAAGCCAATAGTACTGCAGTACTCAGTGGATGTCAGTAGGACACTGTGTTTGGTTATGACTCATTTCCCTTAAAACATATTCCCCTCATGGTAACTAACAGCCTAGTTATTTCATATCATCCCCAGTATGCGAAGAACTGGTCGTGAGGGATAACTGGGCCCTGGATGATGTTATTATTGTGCTAGAGAGCTGGGGCTTTGCATGGTGGGGTGGTAATCGCCATTTGAAATGGGATTAGGCAGATGTTGTTGTGCATCCTTCCCTGAAATGGGATTATTTCTACCACTCAGCAAATGTCAGTTTGAAGAGAGGCCGATGAGATGTATAGCAACAATGCCTCTGTATGGACCAATACCTTACTGTAATATACTGTACATGCCTGCCTGCCTGGAAACATATATTATACCCAGAACAGACCAGCCTGCTTAGACACCCATTCAAATGGGCAAATAGACACCAAAATAGGCCTATAACTGCTTAAGGGCTGAACTATGTTAAAGCACAGAAAAGGCAAATGCGCCAACTGGCATCTCCTAATCAACACTGTCATTGTCCGAACTGTACCAGTCTGAGAAACTTGATGATGACAGGTTTCATATATGACTGTGTGACTGACTGTGCGACTGATTGCGTGAGGCTAGCCTGTGTGCGTGCAGGACATGAGAGCATCCTCACAGACCATGCTAACTCGTAGGATCAGAATATTCCTTTCTCTGGTACTTAGCGTAATAAAAGCTCAGACCTGTGGATCGCCACATTTTAAATCTGTAGGGATTCCTAAAACCCTCCTAAAAACATCTGTTAGCTTCTCTTAGTACTCAATCTCTCCAGGTTCTTTTAAGACTCATTGTCTGGCCGTCTGGCCGTTACCGCTGCATATAAGACTCTAGAGCAAACTGTCATGCTGCAAGTGAGGCAGTTCTTTGACATCACTCCTGAAGATACATTATCAAGCATTTCTCGCTTCTCTCTATCAGGGCCTAGAAAGCTTGTGAAGACAGAGCGCAAAATGTATGCAGCCAGAGTACAGAGAAATCTTGAAAGAAAACCTGCTGAAGTCAAGCTGTGTCCAGAAAATACAGTTGTGCTCAAAAGTTTGTATACCCTTGGAGAATTGGTTCACATTCACATTCAACTGTAAGTCATAACAGAATGGCACAATCATAAAACAAAACATGGCAACAAAGAAAAAAATTAACGGAACCCTGTTCAAAATAAACTGACCCCTGTTCAAAATAAACTGACCCCTGCATACCCTTAGTTCTTAATACTGTGTATTGCCCCCTTTAGCATCAATGAGAGCATACAGTCTTTTGTAATAGTTGTCTATGAGTCCCGAATTCTTGCAGGTGGTATAGCTGCCCATTCGTCTTGACAAAATGCCTCCAAGTTGTGCAAAGTCTTTGTTCGTCTTGCATGAACCGCACGTTTGAGATCTCCCCAGAGTGGCTGGATGATATTAAGGTAAGGAGACTATGATGGCCACTCCAGAACCTTCAACTTTTTCTGCTGTAACCACTGGAGTGTCAACTTGGCCTTGAAGAGTGTCCCATGCGCAGCTTTCGTGGAGAAGAATGCAAATTGTCTGCCAGTATTTTCTGATAACATGCTGCATTCATCTTGACATCAATTTTCACAAGATTTCCCGTGCCTTTAGAACTCACACACCCCCAAAACATCAGTGAGCCACCACCATGCTTCACAGTGGGGATGGTATTCTGTTCACTATTGGCCTTGTTGACCCCTCTCCAAGCATAGCGCTTATGGTTGTATCATCATACCACAAGTATCATTGTATTATGTTTCTTGAAACAACCACACCGTCTTTTTCCAGAGCAGCCTGTATTTCCCCTGAGGTTACCTGTGGGTTTTTCTTTGTATCCCGTACAATTCTTCTGGCAGTTTTGGCTAAAATCTTTCTTGGTCTACCTGACCTTGGCTTGGTATCAAGAGATCCTCGAATTTTCCACTTCTTAATAAGTGATTGAACAGTACTGACTGGTATTTGCAAGGCTGTGGATATCTTTTTATATCCTTTTCCATCTTTATAAAGTTCCATTACCTTGTTATGCAGGTCTTCTGACAGTTCTTTTCTGCTCCCTATGGCTCAATATCTAGCCTGCTCAGTGCATCCATGTGAGAGCTAACAAGCTCATTGACTATATATACACTAATTGCAATTTAAAAAGCCATAGGTGTGGGAAATTCACCTTTAATTGCCATTTTCACCTGTGTGTTACCTTGTGTGTTTGTAACAAGGTCAAACATTCAAGAGTATGTAAACTTTTGATCAGGGCCATTTGGGTGATTTCTGTTATCATTATGATTTAAAAAGGAACCAAACAACTATGTGATAATGAATGGCTTCATATGATCACTATCCTTAAATAAAAGACAGTTTTGTTGCATGATCAGTCATATTTTCAGAATCAATGCCAAAATTTCACAATTTCTGCCGGGGTATGCAAACTTATGAGCACAACCGTATGTGCAAAGCTCGTAGAGACTTTTCCAAACAGGCTCATGGCTGTAAATTGCCGCCAAAGGTGCCGCTGGTCCTGCTCATTCCACATGAAACAGAGGAAACATTTCTAAACCGAGGAGGCCCTACTTGTCCAACAAGAAAGCTAATCTTCATTGTCAAAAGGTTTCCTGCTGTTCACAAGCCAGGTGAAGGTGTCCTTTCTGGTACTACTCTACTGGGCCTGGTCCTCTGGCTCTGTTCTGGTCTGTCAATTGGTTGACTCCCTGCCTGACTTTGTGCAGTTTCTCTGTGGGTTCTGGTGCCGTTGGCGGAGACTGTTCTGTTTCGTCTCTGTGTGTGACAGAGCTTTTTCTCCCGACGGCCCCATCCTTCACGTGGCTCAGGCTCTGCTGTTATACTGTAGGGTCCAGCCCGGTCCACTTCATCACTGTCTCATTTTCCTCCCTACATCCCTCACTCCCTCTCCAGCCATTAGTAGCCTGGTGTGGTCCCTACCCCTGTCCCTACCCCCCTCCGGCCCCCAGCACATTCCCACTCCTACAACAGCTCCAGAAACACACAACCATTTATGCACACATGCCCAAGCGCACACATACCCACTTTATTGTCTCCACTACATATCTCCGAGTCTGCTGCGGAAGCCTCATCTGTTCCCCCGGTTTTGGTTCCTGTCAATGGCCCCCAAAAGAGACGGACCGTGAGTGCACCGTGTCTGTGAGTGAGCGTGTGTGCACAGTGTAAGACTTCTGAGACAGTTCAGTTGGCAATCAGCCCTGCAAAGATGTATCCAATTCGGAGGCAGTCTCAAGTATTGAGTGACACACATTTCTCACAGTCGGAGACCACTTGACCCGCTAATGGTCGCTAGAGAACGAGGGCTGGTCAGCGGAACAAGCCTACGCTTTTATGGGCCGCCAGGGGGTGGGTGCGGGGTGGGGGGGTGGTGATGTGGAAGGAGCCGGCCTCTTAGGCTGACAGGCAGAGACAGGTCACTAGTTGTTCGAGACGGACTCGGCAAGTGAGGTACAGAACCGAATGAGTCCAAAACGGCACTCTGTTCCCTTCATAACACACAGCCGTCGAGCCTACGGGCTCCAGTCAAAAGTAGTACGCTCTGAAGGGAAAAGGGGACAATTACAAAGGCAATCACAGGCTAAGGCTGCACTGTCAGAATGCACCTGTCCTGCACTTCCTCTGGTTGCTAAGCACCCCCGTCACCATCAGTAGCATGCGCCGGGTGTATGCAATCCTCTGTGGAGGTGGATGTTTCCACGGTGGTTATACAGCGAGTCCCTGGGCACAATTTCAAGCATCCACTCGTAAATCCAGAACACACTCGATGCAAACACCAACACGGCTTAAGTCAAACGCTACTAGGGCAGTGTTTCCCTATCTCTCCGCATGCCATTTTGATGGTAACCACAGCAACCGTTTCACCGCTCCCCTCGTCTGTTATTCATGAGGATTTCGATACAGCCAGGAGGAGCGTGGACGGAATATCTGCACGCGGTACATCAAAGCCTTGCCGTCACAACGTGACTGTTGACCAACAGAGCTGGCTAATTACATCTCTGTTCCCTGGTTCCCATTGTCAATCAGAGAACATCACACGGAGGGACTCTACACAGGCATCGGGATGAGATCAGAACACAGGAATAATGCATCTTTAATTTGACTAACCATTTAAGTGGTGTGTGTTTGTGCTTGTGTGTGTGTGTGTGTGTGTGTGTGTTTGTGTGTGTGTGTGTGTGTGTGTGTGTGTGTGTTTGTGTGTACTTCAATGCATATGCGTGGCTAGATAAAGTCAGGGATAGGATTCACCGATAGGATATGACATAATATAGAATATTCAGACATGTAAAGAAGAAATACAGAACTAGATACATACACAGATGAAATGAGAATATAACATTGCAGACCTATGGATCCCGGACGAACTGTTATGAACATACTATAATACTCAATATTCATAGCGCCTGGCATTGCTCTCTTTTAGCCACACATACCTCCTCCCTCAGTTACACAATCGCTATGCCAACGATAAGCTGACATTGTCAGATGAACACAGCCAGAATCAGATGGGGTTTAAGGTCAGCAACACCTCTGCTACGTACCCTTGACTTGGCTCCGCTCTGGCCTGTCCTGCTGAGTGTAACTGCTCATTCATGGATCCTGGATTGACTGGGACCGGACAGGGCAGTGTGGAACCATCACCCAGGTCCTGGACCGCTGGTCCTCAGAGGCCCATCACAGAGGGTCATGGATGGGCAAGGGCTACTGCTTTCTCACCCAGCTGTTTGGAGCTTCAGGCTGAACCTCCACCAGTCCTGTCCTGCCTCCCGCCAATATATGATGAATGCAACCTGTCTCGCAGCCAAAACGAACCCACTCATTCCAAGTCAACTGAACCCTGTTATGCAGCCATTACCAAAGGTTGGCTTTTCCTTCATGACGCCAAAGAAGGTCAATGGGATTCATCGACATAAATAAAACTGCTGCCCGGAAATTTTGTGCAAAGTAAATTCTTTGACTCAGTCATCTTTCCTTGTGTCATACAGTCATAGCCGATACAAAATAGCTACTGTAAGGTTAGAGAAGATGCCAGTGAGAAAACCGTATGTGATTGAAAGCCACACCCAAAACACCAAAAGGTGGAGACAGATGGTTTCTTACAGTCCTTCAGATATTCAAAAGGACATGTCCCAGGATGGTCACTCAGTGCCACTACCAGCCATTCTATTATTTCTTGAAATCACTTCATCAGTCCACGACTAATCAATGTGCAAATTCACATCAGTCACTGGTCCTGTTTTTACTCGGCACTGTTCCCATTAGTTTTGCTGAGGGACGGTTTACAGCGTTTTCATCTTTTCCATCTCAGTAGGGACGGCCACATAGGGAGGTCTGTGCGGATGAGGAGATGGCGGTAGCCGTGAATCCACACGGGAGCCATGTCTGTCAGTCAGCTTGTCGTCAGGCTGCGTAGCATGCAGGGGCCCATTGACGTTCCCGCTACGTCACAGCGCATAAACCACAGTACCCACAAAGCCACGCTCAGAGAGACACTGACACTCTCCAGCGAAGAGGCCCAGCCCCGTTCAGCCAGCAAAGCCCAGCACCTCCCAGCCTGTGAATCATCCTGCTTAGAGAGGCTCTATCTACTGTCAGTAATATGCCTCCTGGACCCACTGAGTCAACGTAAGCGACACACACACACACACACACACACACACACAAACAGAAAGACAGACAAACACATTCTGTGCCCCAGCCCAGTGGCTGCTTCTGCAAAAGGCCTCTTTCTCCCAGTTAATGTCTCCCTCATTAGTTACGGAGAGCCTGTCCCCTCTGGTCACTTGGTGGGGGGGGGTCTGTCTGAGGACTACATCTGGAGCACATTCATCCTCATACTGTACAGGCTTCATCACAAGGCACGCCTACCCTGCTCTTACACCTGCTAATGTGTGTTTGACTGTGTCGCCGAGGTGAAGAGACACACACATGCACGCATACAGTACACACACGGCGTGACATTATTCAATCTGTTACGGATCGCACCAAGACGTCCTCTCTCTGGGCGTGCTGTGTTCTGCGATAGTTCTGCATGTCATGAACAGAGAAAAATAGGCGGCAAACTTCTCCCTCAATACGCTGTCCTCTCTCTACGTTATCGCTAAAATTAAAATCCGTGAGACAAAATGGCTGACCGCGTGAGGAGCAACGTGTACATGGCATATGCACCGAGAGCATTGCACACATGAGTAATTTAGAAAATGACATTTAGCCAGTTGTGACGTCCAGGCATGTCCAGCAGCAGTAATCCTCTTTCTGCTGTGGTTCCTCTCAGATTCACCCTCAAGGATCCAAAGATGTTCTACACGGCTGTTCTGTTCAAACTCGCCTGCCCGCTCAAGCGAAGGTTGCCGTTTGATCTTTTTGGATATTTTTCGAAGACACAGCAGAGTCGATTTTAGATTGTTTTATCACCAGTGAAGATTAGGATTAGAAGATTGTGAGATGGGAATATTCCCCGTTGAAATTTGTGCCGATGGAATATAAACGAGGCTAGCTCTGCGAGGTGCATAATATATGTGGAACTGCTCAGCCAGACTTAGAGTATGCACACAGGGTTAAGCAAAGACACCCACAGCTTCCATTAGAAACATTTATAGCAAACAGCCCACCCTAAAAAGCACATTTTTGCTGTACAAGCAATGATTCCTAAAGCCGGAGGGCTATTTATCACAAAAGCAATGTAACATCGGCCCAAATCGGTAACTGTGCTATTGGCTTAATGGCAAATAGCAGGTGTATGGAGATATTTCAGATGCGACCTGCACAACTGTACTTTTGAAACAAAAGTCGCTTTTGCCCCTGACACAATAACTTACGCTGAAAGCAAATTTGAATAGCTTGCGGCGGAACTATTTTAAACACTTTGCCATAGGCTTAGTCCTCTGTACGTGGCTTAGCTAGCTACCGCATTGTCTCCTGCGCTACATATACTCGGATAATCCGACCCTTAATTATCAGTGGTCCATCCCATTAACCTTTGTTAACTCAACTGTACTCATTATGCATATAATGCCATGTTTGCTCTCCACATAAAGTGCATAGAATGGATTGCTGTTATTATTACATGCAAATGGAAAGATCACTGCAAAGTGTCTACTACAGTATATAACAGTTTCATGCTCGGCATGCTGCATTTAACACTTAGTGATGTATGAATATGGACGCAGGGGGTTTTGTGTGCGTGCTCATCGCTGGTCAACTGAATAAAAAACGCTTATTAAACCCAGACGGAAGGACTGGATTCCTCTCAGAGTCTCTTTATAATCATGGATATGAGATAGCCCCGGCCATTCATCTCCACCAGAGGGTCATGATAGAAATTAAAAAGGGACTATGTGAACACCTTTTAACGCCTAACACTGTTTTGTCTTGCTGAAGACTAGAAGGTGTGGATTTTAATAAAACTATGCAATCAGTTATTCACCGAAACAGTACTGGCATAACATAAGATCCCGTTTCTGTCCTGTTAAAGTTATGCTGTGTTTGCTCTACCTTGGATAAGAACACAAGTCTTTCTTGACCTCACGCAGTGTGTTCATACAGCAAAACCAGTGTGCAGAAATCTTTATTGGAATATCTTTTGGTATGGATTGTTTAGTAGAATTTACCTTTAAAAGGCTGAGGGAATGCAATCGTACAGCCAAAGAACATGCTATCGTACATACTCGACGCGCGGCATATCTGGATCATCTATCCAGAGACATGCAAATGATATTCACTGTTGAAAAGATCAAACATTTCAAGCGCAGTGTACTATTCCTCTGACTTTTCTCCTGGCACAACAAAGGTTGACACAAATCCAATAATGTCTGTGTGATTTGAACCAGCGAAACAGTGGCAGCGGCACTGACGCCCTCGTCTTCAAACACACACGGCAGAGTGCAACCGTCTGCGTCAGTGGGAGCAGACACAATGGGCTGACCTCATCTTAACGCCGTTGTCATTACCGTGTTCATGATGGGTGTGTGTGTGTGTGTGTGTGATTGTGCGTGTTGGTGTGTGCGCGGGTGCTGGTTTGGCGGAGTAGCTGAGTCAAAAGGGTACGAAGGAGTGGCTCCCTGGGGGGATGCTGGTCTGTCCTTCCCATTTAGCCATTTCACTGCCCCTCCCCTATCACCATCAACCCCCGTCCCTTTTCCGGAACACGGCCTGGGTGGAGGGCCTCCTCTGGGGGACATTACAGCAGCTGTCTGCAGCCATCGATCCCAGACAATGATGTCCCAGTCTGGGCACAGGAGAGCCATCCCTGTCTGGTCCCTGTGCCCGTCGCTGCCCCACAAGCTCCATCCATCACCAAGTGACACTGAAAGCAATTTAGTACCGTTTGATCAATGGAACCATAGTTTGACTGATGCATCATTCAGACAACTATCATAAACACATAGAATTCCAGCTTGGTCTGTCGTAGAGGAATAGCAAACGAGAAACGTTATCAGGGAGAATAGTCCTGATATTGACTGAGAAATGATTAGGATTGTGACAATTTGTGTATTCAAACCAAACCTTTCACGCTTACAGTTGCGCTCATAAGTTTTCATAATCTGGCAGATATTGTGAAATTTTGGCATTGATTTTGAAAATATGACTGATCATGCAAAAACATTTTATTATCCTTTTATTTAAGGATAGTGATATATGAAGCCATTTATTATCACATAGCTGTTTGGCTCCTTTTTAAATCATAATGATAACAGAAATCACCCAAATGGCCCTGATCAAAAGTTTACATACCCTTGAATGTTTGGCCTTGTTACAGACACACAAGGTGACACACATAGCTGAAAATGGCAATTAAAGGTGAATTTCCCACACCTGTGGCTTTTTAAATTCCAATTAGTGTCTGTGTATAAAAAGTCAATGAGTTTGTTAGCTCTCACGTGGATGCATTGAGCAGGCTAGATATTGAGCCATGTGGAGCAGAAAAGAACTGTCAAAAGACCTGTGTAACAAGGTAATGGAACTTTATAAAGATGGGAAAGGATATAAAAAGATATCCAAAGCCTTGCAAATGCCAGTCGGTACTGTTCAATCACTTATTAAGAAGTGGAACATTCGGGGATCTCTTGATACCAAGCCAAGGTCAGGTAGACCAAGAAAGATTTCAGCCAAAACTGCCAGAAGAATTGTTCGGGATACAAAGAAAAACCCACAGGTAACCTCAGGGGAAATACAGGCTGCTCTGGAAAAAAGACGGTGTGGTCGAGTTGCCAGAAAGAAGCCTTTACTGCGCCAGTGCCACAAAAAAGCACGGTTACAATATGCCCGACAACACCTTGACACACCTTACAGCTTCTGGCACACTGTCATTTGGAGTAACGAGACCAAAATAGAGCTTTATGGTCACAACAATAAGCGCTATGTTTGGAGAGGGGTCAACAAGGCCTATAGTGAACAGAATACCAACCCCACTGTAAAGCATGGTGGTGGCTCACTAATGTTTTGGGGGTGTGTGAGCTCTAAAGGCAAAACAAGGGGAATCTTGTGAAAATTGATGGCAAGATGAATGCAGCATGTTATCAGAAAATACTGGCAGACAATTTGCATTCTTCTGCATGAAAGCTGCGCATGGGACACTCTTGGACTTTCCAGCACAACAATGACCCTAAGCACAAGGCCAAGTTGACCCTCCAGTGGTTACAGCAGAAAAAGTTGAAGGTTCTGGAGTGGCCATCGCAGTCTCCTGACCTTAATATCATCAAGCCACTCTGGGGAGATCTCAAACGAGCAGTTCATGCAAGACAGCCAAAGACTTTGCATGACCTGGAGGCATTTTGTCAAGACAAATGGGCAGCTATACCACCTGCAAGAATTCGGGGCCTCATAGACAACTATTACAAAAGACTGCACACAGTCATTGATGCTAAAGGGGGCAATATTAAGAACTAAGGGTATGCAGACTTTTGAACAGGGGTCAATTAATTATTTTCTTTGTTGCCATGTTTTGTTTCATGATTGTGTCATTCTGTTATGACCTACAGTTGAATGTGAATCCCATAAGAAATAAAAGACATCTGTTTTGCCTCCGGAAAAAATTAAGAGACCACTGTACCTTTTTCTTTCCTTTCCAAAAAAGTCGAAAAGGAAGGTTTTGAGTGAGGAACAGAAGGGTTAAAATTAAGAGACCACTGCAAATTGAATGCTTCTGTTCCTCACTCAAAACTTTCCTTTTCAACTTTTTTGGAAAGGAAAGAAAAATGTGCAGTGGTCTCTTAATTTTTTCCAGAGCTGTATATTACCAATTCTCCAAGGGAATGCAAAATTTTCAGCACAACTGTATATTAGTTCCAATGTAGAATCTCTGTCTTTACGACTGATAGTTAAAAGTACAGTTCATAGATAAAAGCTACTGAACTGTTGTAGAGACAAAGGGAGTAAAAAAAATGTAACAAAGCGCATTTAACGATTTGCTTCAACTTCTGGCTTTTGCTCCTTGACGTCCCGGCACATCCCACATAGTTTCAAAGGCCAAGTAGGGTTACTGTCCAAAATATCACAAACACTCCACTTAATTCTCATTAAATATACACTTAATGGGCCATGAAATGAAGTTCCCTTGTCGATAAAGTATTTGCAAATGAAATCTGTGAAAAGGAATTAAGGAGATGGCCTTTAGATGGACACTCGGAGTACGTCCTTGGTGTAAGCTCTCTCCCTGGGTTGAGTTCGTCCAGACTTACTCTAGCGTCCTTGAACAGCGCATTGATAAAATGTGCTATCACCATGGGAGCATCTCTGCGGGCAGGACTGGCACTCTAAAACAGAAATGATCTTACATTTGGCTGCCGATTTGGCCCGATAGCTTAGAGAGACTGTATATATGCATATACGATATATGAGTATAGAATCTAGTGGTACAACAAAGAGGCAGTGTATTTGGAATAAAGATACACAACGGAAACATTGTTTGGACATACTTGGTGTTCACTTCCCGGATCTAGATGAGCAGACGTGAGTCAGATAATACACAATCAGTGATGGACCAATGCAGTTTGAAAAACAGTACACAGCAATGAGAAGTCTCACAGACACAGGTACAGGCCCTATCCTGACAGGATGAAATATAATGACGCCCTCCGGATCCTATTAAATACACCTTGCCTGCAGCAACAGATCATGCTGAAGAACAGATGTCCCACTGACTTAGCTGGAACACGGTGAGGGTTTCATTCAGTTTCAACTCACGGCCCTGGATTGTGAGGGAACATTCGCCACCTTTTTAAACATTACGGAGCTCACTTGGAATCATTCCGACCTTACACCCGAAAGTTGTTTTCAGAGAATACTCTACAACAACGAGCAAGCGTGTTGCATCACAACCACTTCTATTCAGGATTCGGTTCTATTCAGAACAATGCTGAAGGTCGTCAGAGGTTTCTCTGGTTGTAGGCACTAAGGTCGTTCAAGGTAATCAGTACACAGGGCCACAAACCTTAAAATAGAGAAATGAAATATGCCACTAAATGTTAGTCGTACATTGTGCCACGTTCTTTTTAAATGAACTATTAAGCAATTGAGGAATTGTCCAAGGTTTAATTGCCATTAGATAAATGTATTGTATAGATAACCTAATTCATTAAATGCATTCAACATCATTAATAACTATTAATTATTTCACAGTTCTCTTGGGAACAGACAAAACACTGTCTGCCAGTTACACACATCCAAAGGGTTTGACTAAAACCCTTTAATATCCATGGTCGAATGTAATTACGTTTATGTATCATCAAATGAAACATAAATAGCTATCTCCGACATTGAAAGGAAATCTGGTGGTCGGGATTCATCCCAGACTCAGTCTAATCCCTGACTTGAGATGCGTTCCTTTCCCTTTAAAGTTTGTCACTGCATTGCTGCACACTGGCTAATAAACGCTGCATCCCCCTAAGCCATAAGGAGCTTGAAGAAAATAGTAGTGAGAGGCTTTACATTGTTTGCTGACAGCCAATTCTCTCCCATGATTACATAGAACCACTGTTGTTATTTCCTTATATTATTATTTAATAATTTTATCAATAGGAAAAAGTATTCAACCTCAAAAAGATTCATAATGAATTTGTAAAGAAACTAAAATGACAAAAAATTATTGCAAAACTATATTGTTTTGTTTAACTGAATCTTAGTTTTAGTAAGAATAAACAAAATAAGAAAACAGTACTACAAAAGATATGTTTTGGTGCATTCAACAGAAGGAAATTAACCTTCCTGGCAAAATTATAAATTATATCACTTCAGCAAGTCATTTCTACACTCTTGATTACCTTAGCCTGAATCTACCATAAGCAACCACTTGGACAAACTTGAACCCAACTCGTATGAGCGAGTCCTGAAGAAGTTCTGGTGTATTGAGGCCAACACTAACCACCCCCCTCCACACCATCTGCAGGGGGAATCTTAGTGGTGTATTGAGGGCAGACAGATTTGTGTTATCCAGGTGCAAAATGAGAGTATTCTAAGAGCCTTTTTACCACATGCTATGAGGCTTTTCAATATGAGCACTTCATTTCCGTATCCATCAAAAATGGTGCTGCTTTTAGTGTCTGTGTGTCCTAGTTGCGATTTTTTTAAGGATGTATTTACTGGTGATGTGTAAACTGGCTGGTGCAATTGAAATTCTCCTCCTGGGGATTAATTAAGTACAATCTTATCTAAGATTTGAGTATTTCTGGCCACCATTTTAGAAACTCCTGATTTATCTAAAATGTATCACAGTGTATCAGTCAGTGCTGTTGCTAATCTCACTGGTGACACTGGGTTATCATAATAGGTAACATTTTGAATGTTTTCATGTTATAACATTACAACATTAGCTGTATTTACCATATAGCTCAAATGTCACTGTAATTCCAGAATGACCTAATAAGCATGCAAATCATGCGTAGCTAGGTACGGAATAAAATAAATCTTTCTTGAACATGATCACACTGAATCAGCACCCTGCGAAATTTGCTATTTCGTACCACCATATTTACAGTAAAACACATTGCCATTCATCAAATCTTGCATGAACTAGAGCCTACCGATTCAATACGTGCACATATTGATGGAAGTCTTCCTTATAAGTAATGTTTACAGTGAGAAATAGAGGTGGTTTTAATACAAGCATGATACGGTCAGACTGGTTTGACTTGACAGAGGAGACCGCAGCGGCAAGATTAGCATGAAGCGAATGTATCAACATCAGAGCCTTGGCCTGAATAATCAAACCCAGAGCTACCTCTGTAGAACTGTCATGGTAGGATTCGGCATGGATCTACACCGCCTCAGGACAAACGCGGACAACACAATCAATGAGAAGTGACAGCAACAAACTAGACTACTGCAGCAGCTACAAAGCCAATGTCACTCGCCTGCTTTGGGTTGATTATGGAGGAAGTGTGGTAGGCTGGTTATTTCTTTACAATGTTGGTCCAATGAATTTGAGTTGTTTTGAACTGTAAATTATTTTGTATTTAACAGTGGGATATTTTACCCATATTTTATAGGTTTCACACACTCCCTCAGTCACTCCCACTGTGGTCTAACTGTACCTGCTGTTAGCATATAGCATGGTTTGGCAACTATAGGTTCATTGCTGGAGTGGATGTCAGAAGGGGGTGCAACATTATTAAAATTATTCTAAAAAGTAACACTGGAAATGAATAACAACTAAGCCCAAAACGAGATTGTATTTTATTACATTGAGACACAATGTTTATTTTTAATATTTATTATTATTAGTGAAAATATTTGGGGTCAGATTTCCTATAAACTACTTGTGATGTTTGGTCTTTCAGAACATAAAAAAAATGAAAATACTACAGACAAAAAAAAACTGCTCAAATAAATCGCTCTTGCCTAACCACTGTCACAAATTGTTCCGCCTGATGCTGCACTGATCCAGACCTGTCTGTTCACACCTACGACATCTGATGAAAATCAGACCACAATGTGTCTTCCGTCTACAATAAAAACATGGACACAAATGAAATGAGGACAAATCAAGACAGAGGCTGCAAGTCAGAACCATGTAGAAACGGGGCTCTAGACATAAGTGGCATCCTTCCACTGTGTAGAGGTCCGACTGCCTGAGCATCAAGGCAAACACTGACACTGCCTTGCTGACCAAGACCTGTTCCCTGTTCAATCTCCTCTCTGCATGGTCTCTCTGCCTGGCCTCTGTCTGGCCTCAATGCTGGCCTCTCTGCCTGGCCTCAATGCTGGCCTCTCTGCCTGGTCTCTCTGCCTGGCTTCTGCCTGGCCTCAATGCTGGCCTCTCTGCCTGGTCTCTGCCTGGCCTCAATGCTGGCCTCTCTGCCTGGATCTCTCTGTCTGGCCTCTGCCTGGTCTCTATGTCTGGCCTCTGCCTGGCCTCTCTGCCTGGCCTGTCTGCCTGCCTGGCCTCTCTGTCTGGCCTCTCTGCCTGGATCTCTCTGTCTGGCCTCTGCCTGGTCTCTATGTCTGGCCTCTGCCTGGCCTCTCTGCCTGGCCTGTCTGCCTGCCTGGCCTCTCTGTCTGGCCTCTCTGCCTGGCCTCTCTGCCTGGCCTCTCTGTCAAGCCTCTGCCTGGCCTCTCTGCCTGGCTTCCCACTGCCAAAGCAGCCTCTCTCTCACTGAGGAGTCAGGGAGTGACAGTCTTCAAAGCGCATGAAGCACTGGGCCATTTTTAGAGACCCTCTCTCTCACATGTACATAAACATGCTATGAGAACGGGTGCGAACACAGTGCCAAAACGCGCAGAAGCCACGTTCATTCCTCAACCACATCAGACATGAAAGAAAGACAAAGAAAAGGCACAAGCATTATGTCATCAAAGTCTCTATCTCTGTCACCATGGAAACCAATCAACTCGGCAGGAGCCAATGTTGAAGATCATAATCTACAATGCCTGCCAACTGCACAAGCCTTAGCACTGCAGATCCTGTAAAAACAAAATATATATTATAGGATTGAAATCCGAAATGTGCCTTTTTTATTCAAGCGGTTCGTCATAGCGTGACATGATTATGAAGTAAATCACGTGTCTCGCATACGAAATTGAAGTATTACGATTATTTCAAAGCACGCTGTTTAACCCTTGCTGCAGTCATACGCCGCCATTAGGATTCAGGGGTTAAATGACCCTGTGGATTACTCATTTTGGATAGGGCCATTATAGAACATCAGTCGGCTTATTAACCCATAAAGGAGCTCCAGAGACAAGACATCCTGACTAAGTCTGGGGTGAATCCAGCTGGTGTAGGGAGATCCCAACATCCCACACATGGTGGGCAGATTGAAAAGACATGGACCCGGGTCTGCCTGGCATGCTGACCAATGCCCCGGTCACACACACACACACACACACACACACACACACACACACACACACACACACATATATTCATGAGCCAGATGTTGTCAGCTGGAAACGCTGTGTGCCAACACAAGCATCTGGCTCACACACGCAAACACGCACACACTTTCACTGAGACACTCACCGCGACACACACAAACACACATATGTACACAGTGAACATGAGAGCATGCAAACCACCTCAAAATCCCGCCCCCCACACAAACACACACACACACACACGCACAGAGGCACATACACACAAGCAGCAACACCACACACATGCACACACACTCACACACACTCTCACCGGTGACATGACGTCTAGGAGTGGTTGCTAATCTTTGAGTAAGGTGTAACCTACCGCATGAAGAGGTTGCTGGCAACATGACCGCTCTATTATTGGCTCTACTCTGGGAGGCCATTTCGGAGAAGTAGCTGTAGCGGTTTCTGTATATAATGGGGATGATAAATGAAGGGTCTGGAAGCTAGGCAATATTAGACCCGCTTGGAGCAGGAGCAGCCCCCTCCGGACACCACAGACCTCCAGATGTCCAGCGTTAGCACTTAGCTAGCAGCACAGATGAGCTTCTCCACGCGCCGTGCCTCCACTGGGGGGGAAGTGCTTTATGGAGTAGGGGTCTTAGCACTTTCCACTTCATTTTAACCCAGAGAACAAATTGACAGTGACAGGTCCATCCAAAACTGGAGGGGGATGGTTGGTTAAGGAGAGAAACTGAGGAGGAGAGACAGACAGTGAGAGGGAGAGAGAGAAAGAGACAGACAGATGCAGAGAGAAATGAAATAGAATGAAGAGGGTAGGGATGCACCGATAAGAAAATTCTTGGCCGATACCAATGCTTTGCTATTTTTGTACCTGTGTACCCTGGCATGAAAAAATGTAGCATCTGATTATGCTTCTAATTGCAACAAATGCAAATTCTAATCATACAAAAGTTATCTTTCTATACATTCTCAGTGCTGTTACACTCAAAATAAGCAAAATCAGCACAATGAATAGAACAATTATGATTTATAGCTATGATAATAAAATCAGTACATTCTCTTTTTCCATAATTGTACATTATACAATGGCTGGATATATATTTAGCAAATTTATCAACTAAACTGCAACAGAAAATTAATAATAATAATTAAACTATAGGACACATGAAACGGACAAAAGCCAAATCGGTCAGAACTGATCAGCCATTTCAATGCAATCAGCCAATACCAATTATTCCATTACTTTTGCCTATACCCAGCTGAAACTGATTGCTGGCTGATATATAGGTGCATCCCTAGAAGACAAAGTAACAGAGAGACAGAAAAAAAGATAAACAGGAAGGGAAAAGAGACAGAGAAAGAGAGACAGGGAGAACCGATAAGCTGAGCACAGAGTGAACCTCGGCAGTGTAATGGACCCTGAGCGGTCTAGCGTAACGTTGGCACAACGTTGCCAATAGGATTGCTTCTGACACGCTCTAGTTGAAGGAGGTAGCCAGAGCAGTCGGTCCTGAGTCCAGACCAATGTTCCTGGTGTTGTTGGACCATTTACACGCTGAACATGAGAGCCAGCGACTAACCTCACTATCACGCACACACAGGCAGAAACACACACACACACACACACACACACACACACAGATACATGCACAGTCACAACAGGCAGGCAGATCTCTGAATAATTCAGGAAGAGGCAAGCAGGTCCCTGGCAGCACAGACACAGCTGCACGCAACCTAGTTAAATATGAATACAAGGTGGGCATCCCTACGTGGTGAAGACACTGCACTCTCCTCTCGTCTTTCCATGGCTCGTTTGGGAAAAGCACAAAGCTCTGGAGCTCTTCCTATGTTGTGTTATGTCATAGGTGGCAGAGCAAACAAATGCTTCCTCCATCCTCCATTTGACTCAGTCATAGTAGGCTGATTATAGGAAATGGAGGAGCAGGTCATATACCTCAGTGCTCTCTTTACTAGAAGGCTGTATTTAATTGGCTGGTGGGGAGATTTAAATATGGACATGGATGGAAAGGGCAGAGGAGAAGTGTTGTTGTTGGCATACTTCAGCCTGGTTTCCCCTGGATGCGTTGCATTATGGGACTTGTTGTATGCATGTAAGTATGTTGCACACCTTATGCTTTCCATTGACAGGAGCAGTGGGTTAAAACCCTATACAATTCTTCTTGTTGTAGCCATTACAAGCCCCACTTGCAGCTACCGCCTAAAGAATACCATTTCCATTATTCAGGAGATCAATGGGAACAAGCTGCTCCACTCATAGCTAAAAAAATACATTCAGCAGGCTTACTTGTTTGGCCATTCACAGTTTCAACAAATAGTCTCTCCGAAATATGGTTATTTCGACATGTTCTTGGAAACAGCCTCATAATATGATGTAGCCTAGTGCTTAGGGATTTTCCTTTGTGTACTGATTCTAAATTGAATACACAGTTATTTCCATTTGCTTTGTATTTCCACAAGCTCCACAAACAGTTTCCCTTTTCACACCTCATTACTGTCTAATTTTGGACATTGAGTGGGAGAAATAAAATATTGTTTACATTATTTCTCACAGTTAACTTACAGCACAACTGCATAAAAGACAGAATAACCATTCTCTGCTCAGTTTATCCACCATCTAGGGTTTGACCACTCTCATGGGGAAAGTTACGGTCAGTCGAGCAATCATACTTTATGGTCAAACTTGTACACGTCAGACGCAATCATGCCATCCAGAGATGATATATTCAACTGCCAATAAACCATCAGGACCCACTAAAGAGGCCTGTAATGCATCACAAACATCCAAGTTCCTCTTTAAGTAGAGATTCCAAATGAAGATCAATAAGAAACACATTAAGGGTTAGTTAACCCGCAGTGTTACTGTGTTGCCCCCTCCAGCTCAGTCTCTAAAGGCTTCAGCTTCGTAGCGTGGAACTACAATAACCGGCTGGGGTATTGCATAGAACAATAAATAATGCTAGCTTAATAGGTTTGTCATTACTCGTTTGTCGAAAGGCTGACTGACCCGAAGCCGCCAGGAAATGCATGCAGGAATGCGTTTGAGAAAAGCGCGCGTCTTTTGCCGACTTCCTCTAGGAAGGACCGGCGTCTGCAGTGAATGAATACACATGATTATGTGCACAGTGGATCACCAAGGCTCTGATTCACTTTTAAGTTGTTTATGTTTGTTTAATGAGGCATGTTCTCCATCTATAATTGTATTTTCCAACATTAATTAAAAGAAAGGCACTCGAACTGCAGTTCTGGAAGGGAGCAGAAACAATCTGTTTCACTATCGGGTAATTAGAGAGAGAGTGAGAGAGACAGAGAGATATACCAGTTGTTTGGGTTTTGGTTGCCTGACTAGGTGAGCAGCGTGTGCCCATCTGGTGTGCTGTGTGGTCCTCTCTCCTTCTTAATCTCCTTCCTTTCCCTTACCAACATCGCACCACAGTACAGGTAAAGCAGTCTACTCATCCAGTCTAGTGGGTGTCGACAGGCAACTCCGAATTCCAAATTAAAATACAGTGAGATCAAATTGGCTTGGTTTGTTTTCAGCTGTCCTCCTTCCCCCAAGAATGGAGCTCTGATTTTAAAGTGACACCTTGTCGCATGACAGGTAAATGAACACAATGGTCTGCCGAGGTTGAGTCGGCATAATATACTGCAGTTTGTATTATAACTGAGATAGACTTGGCACCCTCTCTACCTTACACAACATGAAGACACTTTGTTCATCTTCAGGAATTTCAGTACTCTATGTGGGAGGACATCATATGACCATGAGACAACAACAGTCAGCGAAAAGCAAAGCGCCTCTAAAGGATAATCCTGAAACTCAACAACTGCATTAGAAGTACGTAGGCTATACATTACTAAAAGCATATAAATACATTTTACCACATTCCATAAGAACAGGGGATTGTCAAAACAAAACATGAAGAGGAAATGAAAAGGAGTGGTAGAGGTTATTCCTGGTAAGACCTATATTGTTGGGTCCCTGAACGGTGCAGTGTAAAAGTCACTGCCTTGCAGTTAGCTGCGTCAAATCCTGCTTCTGGATTAGTCCAGGGGTCTCGTGAAGGGTGGAGCAATTGGCCAGCACCGCCTAGGTTTGGGGTGATAAGTAATTGAATATGATTGCTTTGTGTTGCTGCGCTCTAGTGACTCCTTGTGGTGGCTTGGGCACTTATGAGCTCAATCAATCGAGGTAAAAAGCCAGAGATACTAGGAAACTATAACCATTGAAGACTATGCACAGTAAATGTATTCAGAGCTGTGACGGTCAAGGAATTTTGGATAATGGTTATTGGCCAATCAGATGACTGCGATTACCTTTATAAACTTTTGAATAGCAAAAAATGTTTTTAAATAAAGAGGTACATTTTCAATTTAGTGTTGTACTCATTAGCCAGCTAACTAGTATACATTTGTTAGCATGTACCATAGCAGCCAGCTAGCATAAAGTGTAGTAGACAGCTAGCTAATGCACAGTAGCTAGCTAGCTGGTATACTAGATAGCTAGATAATATGTAATTGCTTGCTGCACAACAACATAGGTTAAGATAAAGACCTGGAGCAGAGCTAATTCTTCCACTTGTGTCTGATTGGCTTTCACTTCTTCAGTCAGCTTTTCATTCAATACATACATTTTTTTCTCAGTTTTTGTTCTTTGGTTGTGGCCATTTTCATTTTATTTCCATACATATATAACTGTTGGTTCCATGGTTATAACTGTGACAGCCCTTAATGTCTAAATAAAAAATCAACAGTAAAATTGATGCCGTACTTTCTGCAACCAGAACATAAATCTGAAACAGGCACAGTATGTCGGTGTGAAACTGAAACAGGTGGGCACAGTACGTCAAATGTGAAAGTGAAACAGGGTGTGCATTATACTATATTAGAAATACAGTATGAATATCTGCCAAAGTCAGACAGCCAACCTTCAGCCTACCGCCGTCATCCTACACAACACTGAGTAATAAGTACAGCTTAAGGATACACTGATGCTGCAATAAATCACAATACACATCACAAAACACAGACCTCACCCACAACCACAAACACAAAGGAAATAGCAACATCTCAATTCCAGCTTTTAGTGTATCCATTATGTATGCAGTTTACATAACATGGATGCAATGGTGAGTGTCCTACTGACACAAAACAAATGAATAGTATCTACATGTCTCTATTACTACCTGTCGTGTTGTGTTACGGAGATGCAGTAAATAGCAATCTATAACCAAAACCTGGTCGTTGACTAATGCATTTATACAACCATGTGATGATCAATGTGATGATAATTTTCTGATTCTACAATGATAAGGGATGAACACTGAACGTAACTAGAAATCAGTAGTGCTGATGTTTAAAATCTACAATGCCTTAAAAAAGTTATCATTAAAGAGGCACTATGTCGAATTTATTCTCCATGAAGAAACTAGGTAAATCAAAACAACAAAAATTCAGTTTCAAACCAAATTCATATTATGTGATATTTTGATATATTTGTTAAATATAAGTTAACCTTAACCGTTTACCATAAACGTTATTCATAATGACACGTTTTTGATTTTAAATCGATTACGTTAAGGAGCAACGTAATATGGAGTCATTAAGGACCAATAGCACTGGGGATATTTTGATCTACTTTCTTTGACTGTGTAATCTGGGCATTGATTGGACACTCCTTAGCCAATTGGGAATTTCTGCTTCCAATGAGACAAGGTCTTAACTACAATCTGAAAATCATTACATTGGGAGACAAATCCTACCAACTGTATTAACAACGCATCTTCAACGCATCAACAATTGCTTTTGCAAAAGTCTAAATAATACACCCGAGAATAAGAACTCAACTTGTGGTGAATGCAAAAGCTGAAGCTACGACGTTCTACGTTATCATCCATCACATCCAGAAACATAGATGTTACAGATTCATAACATCTATGTCATAGCCCTAAAAACAGATGCTGACACTGAAAAGAAAGAATAGTTATATATGTCCCTTGATGAAAGTTAGCGTTACAGTAAGAGTTTCAAGATTGTCCAATTGTAACGCTGTCACATGGAGGTAAGACACTACAAAACAGAAACTAAATCACAGGACAAAACAGAACAAGGTTACACTGGGTGGGACCAAACAAAGGCCGTCAAGACACACTGTGAAAGGAGGAACTTTAATAGGGACAGTGATCAGGAACACAAGCGAGGGTAGTAACGATAAACAGGTGTTTCCGCACTCCAAATGAGGGAGAGAGGGCGTTGGATCTCACTGGCACGGCAAGACTGCATTTGCCAGGATGTGACACCCATGTAAGGTGTATGTTAGGAATGTTGCTTGTTTTTCTTTCTTAACATCTAATAATAACAAACCCTGGCATCTGAGAGTAAAAAATCGAACTCAGTCAGTCCTTTTTAAAAGTTATGATATGTGTACAGTAAACTTTTTTTACTTGGGGTCACTGCAATGGTGAAAATTCAGCCAATTTCCTTATTAAACATCTCAGATAAAGCCTGCACTCCAACAGATAAACCAGAATGATTATTATGAATGTTTAAAACAAAATGTCTAACTTAATTTGTTGATGCTCAGGTTGGCCTTCATATTGAACTCTGCTGTGGACAAGTGTAAATTCTTAAATAACAGCTCACTTTGCCTTTGAACAAATACAGTATTTGCAATTCATGCTGCAAGTTTACCAGTGATCCTTGTTTTTAATATTGGTGGTGGCACAAGAGGAGCAAAAACTTTGTCCATTTAATTAACATCACCATTGGACTCAAGATCAACATGCAATATATGGTGGTGGTTCACTGCTGCAAAAAATCCTTAAAATGTTGTTCATTAATTTATTTAATCTAGATCAAAAAAACTACCATCCATTTGGTTAATCCATCTACATTTAGGAATTTTATTGTATTAGGTTAATCCATTTACAGTTAGGTGTTTCATTCCATTCGGTTAATGCATTTACAGTTAGGAATTTACTTCTATCCCATTTGGTTCATCCATTTACGGTTAGGTGTTTCATTATATTCGGTTAATCCATTTAGAGTTAGGAATTTTCTTCTGTTCTGTTTGGTTAATCCATTTACAGTTAGGAGTTTCATTCTATTCTATTTGGTTAATACATGTATTTTATTAATCATTCTATTATTTTTGGTTATTCCTTTACAGTTAGAGGTTTCACTCCATTTTATTTGGTTAGTCCATTAACCATTAGGGGTTTTATTCTACTGACAGATTATTACTGAGTGGATTTCATTAGTTTAAGTATTGTGAATACTATGATTACCACTGACATAACTAATGCAATACGGTATTTATGAAGAACAATAAGCACACTGATGGTATGCCTGAGGTAGTTACAGTTCACTCTTAGGCAGAGTTTGTTAGGAGCATGAATTACAATTATGAGCCCAGCTGCTGTGCATTCCCGGTTGTGGCTGTGCAAATACTTCAGAACTCATTCAGTCCCATGAGCAGGCATGTATGCAACACCTGTTCTAGATTGCAAGGTATACACTGAGGGGTCGCTGCTCATTTAAAAAGCAATCATGTGTGAACACCATATGACATAAGTGTCAATTCAAAGATGTGCTGTATACCACACATTTAGCCTACTGTATGGGTTTTCTGAAAGCCAGATTATAACACAGCTGCTGCTGAAAGGGGAAACCCTTATCGAATGCCACACTACATGTGCAAAGTAAAAGGAAACAAAAACAGAGAATGATAGTTTGGAAAAGGTAACATCATTTAGTAATACTAAAACAATACAAAATGAATGCAATTACTAAATAATTTCCCACCATGATGAAGCTGAAAAATAGCTGAAGGAGACCTATTCTGATAAATGATGACACAGTTGATGTGCTGAAAAAACACAGGGCGATGATGTCATGTCGTAACCACCGTCAGGAACTAACATAGCACAGGGCCGGCTCTGAGTAGCTTCATTAACACACAGCTATTTAAAAAACCTCCCTTGGGACCGAACGGCAACCGATTCCTTATACAGTACACTACTTTTGAACAGGGCTGATTGGGCTCTAGTCAAAGTAGTGCGCTAAATTGGGAATAGGATGCCGTTGGGGAACTGATTTCCCCAGACTAGCGTGCTCACAGACATGTGCACAGCATGTCTTAACAATGCCCTGTCTAATCTCCATGGACGCAAACACCGGTGCAGTCAGGAATACTGTGTGTTCCATGCACCCGACAGTGTGTCATAAGAATGATGAAACCCAATACAAAGGTGTGCTCAACCTACAGTGCTACTGCAGGACAGTGTGACGGGAGGTTATGGTGTAAAAGTGTGCAAAGAGTCAGGGAATCGCATAATAAGAAGTCAAGTGTGCAAGGCGCTGTGCAGTTCACATTACAGTAGACGATGGGATGCCTATACCATACAGGCTATCATCCATGCACACACACACACACACACACACACACACACACACACACACACACACACACACACATTTGTTTTCTATCCTTGTGGGAACCTGAGGCCTAATCCTAACCCAGAAATCCATGTCCATCAGATCCCTACATGTACACATACAAGTGGCTCAGACACACACGTGCGTGTATACACACACACATATACACACACACACACACACACACACTAAGTTAGCCCGAACACAGATTAAATGATTCCTACTGTAGGCTGCATGTGACTAGAACAGAATGGACTCACAACATTGGATTCCACCTGGGAATATGCTAATTGAGAATGGAAGCAATATCAACTAATAGCCTGTTACGCCCCCTGCATTTAATGAAGGAAATTTTTAAACTCAAAGCTCAATCTCCTTAATAAAGAATTTACAATGTAGTTTTATTCAATATCACGCCTACATCAGTAAAGGGTTCTAACAATAGATTTGGAACTTCAAATGTACTATGTGGGTGGGACATTTTGCTTTTTCAACGATGTAAGTATTGACATACTGAATCCTCGTGCTGAGGTCTACACATACTCCAAAAATACAAAATATTTTCGAAAGAGTTCCCTCGGTCGGGAATCCAGCCCGGGTCTAACAACTGTCCATTCAACATTTTAAACTTTCTATCAAGAGGGGCGAACCTCCTGACAAGGTCGCAAGGTCTTGGCTTAAGGTCGCCACCATATCTTAAATTTTGGGCGATTATTGTGTTTATTCATGTTTCTTTCCTCACGTCGATGTTCTGTCTGTTTGTAAATAACAGGCCAAGTATACTAAGCTGGGCTATGTCCAGCAAGGCCCTGGCTACTGTGTGGTTTGAGGTATTCAATTGATTCAATTCAATTGAGCATGCACTTTGAGCTCGCAATTTGATCAAGCATATTCACATGAAAATCACTTCAGGAAATATGATAGGCTACCGTTATGTTTTACAACAGATTTTCTTTCTCGACCAATTATTGTTAAGACATAACAAATTACCCCACCAAGAGGCTGCTGAGGGTATGATACAAAAAGTAAAACCTGAAATGCTATAACCTATGTTCGATGACAGGTGGTGCCAATAACAGTAGACCCCCTTGGCCATGATCGGAGCCAAGTGCATGCGGCACGTGCAGTTTGAACACACATATGCTAATGGGCTACTACTCGCTTCCTTGGAAAGAACATATAAAAAACGCTTACCTCCAAATCTGTCCAAGCTGCAAGATGTGAATGACGGATTGGGCGGACCAGATGAAGACAGAACAGGATGCCGACCTTTTCTTATTAGTCCGGGTTGCCGTGCTGCTGTTACTGTTGGTTGTGGTGTTGCTCTTGCTGGCGGTGGATGCCTGTCTTTGAGGTGTGGACGGGTGGGCACCTACATCTCCATGTGAAGCAGAACCGCTCAGCAGCTTCCCGTCCATGTGGGATGAACAGTTTGCCGCACCGGACGCACTGGTGTTGTCCTCGGTGCTGAAATCGTGGATGAACCATCGGAAACTAAAGACTTGGACGGAGAACGACCCTAGCACCACAAAAAATAGCGTGAGTCCAAACCACCAATAGTCGCGGCGGAGGTAATAGTCGACAGAAAGCCAAATGTCGGTGCCTACATCGGCGAAATACACCGCCACTGCGGCGAGGATCCATAGACAGTCCCATATCGTGTATTTTGTTTGCTGCTCTCTGCCAAGGCGAAGACAAGTGGAATTAGAACCACAGCATCGCGATTCCCCATTCACGAAGTCCCCATCCCCGGTTCCCGAATCCGGCTGCGATCCTGTAACGAGTCCTTGTACTGAGCCGGAGTGGTCCGAATTCTGCAAAGGCGTGAACGCTACATCGCTCTTTTTCATTTTCAATACCCCATCCGATTTAGCGGCCATTATCGTAGCTTTCTCTTTTTCCTCCAGCCAACAGCGTCTTTTCTTCTCCCGTTTTCTCGTCTCCCCCTTGGTTTCTGTGTTCCAGGCGAAGAGATACTGGGCTGGGCGACCTCCTCTTCCGCCAGCTACAGCGCCGCCTGTTCATAACAAAGCAACACTGCCGCTCGGCAGCGGGTACGAACCATATGCTCTCCCAAGGCACACACTTAAAACTATGACATCATTGCTTTGCAACTCTTCCTCAGTCGCTCCTCACCTCACAGTTCTCTTCTTAGCCACACTAGGGCTACATCCTACTGCTATTCACTGTGATAGCTGTAATTAAAACCAGTCTATAGAAACTCTTTATGGATAGGCTTTTATCTACCTTTTTACTGACCTATTACGAATGGACTGTACTGGAATAACAATAAATTGTTGCCTAGGCCTAGCCAACACTTGACCAACGATGGGCAAAATACAATAGCCTGTTCCAGAGTGAGTCTTGTGCTCCCCAATAAGATGATATAGGCTGTATAGCTATAAATAACTGGAGTGGTAACGCACCCACAAGCACGTGTTGATTTGTGGATAAATATGAAATTATTTCACAATTCACATAGGCTATACATTTCCTTTTCCATTTCCATTTCCATTTTAACCATCCTGGTTAAAGCATTAAGCCGTTGCGTAAAACGATTTAGGCACCGTGGACAGCTCCCGCGTCAAAGCACCTTCATACTGCAACTCTTAGAATATGCCAGCCGGTAATCAAGTCCCGTCGTTTATCACTAGAGGGACCCGACACAGTCATTGACTGCGATTGTAATGGATGATCTATCACTGTGCTGTTGTAGTTAGCTTTGCCTTGGCAATGGCACGATAGGCTATTTGAAGCACAACCGCTGTGATTTTAAAACGCCCCCCTCGCTGCCAGGTTACAAGCATGGCCGGGGGAGGACCACACTATAAAATTCAACAACCAACAAACATCACATTGTTTTTGTTAGCGGTCCAAAATTAAGAAAATAATTAATGGTACAACATGGGAATGTCTGAGTGTGTGCATGTGTGTCTGGAAAAATGAGTATCCAAATATAAATAGGCAAGAAAAATGAATCCATGCGTCCCTTAACTGATTGACAGACAGGTGAAGCAGCAGGGGTGGGAGAATGAGTAGAAGGGGAAAAAAGAGGACAGCTCTATATTGACAAACACTGTAACCCAGCAATCATGGCATATAAATATATATATTGTAGTGGCACTGCAGCACCTAGGGAGCCCGCCTGACAACCTTAGCCTCCTCCCGGGCAGATGATCTGCGACGCATGGTGAACCTTCAAAGATGTGACCATCTGTCATCATTAGCGGTGCCGGGGAGGTAAATACCTTGGCGTGACTCGCACTGCCAGCGTTTGGCAGATCTCATTTCAAGCCCCGCCGACGTGAAGATGGGCATCAACACTTCCTCCTCCACCGCTGGCCAATGCCGTGCCGCCATGCCGGAGGCCATCTCTCTCTGTGGCTGCCGCCGTCACCACCGATGGGTGACCACAGGCCAGAGGGATGCTTCTGTCACCTGCCTCCGGAGCCTCCCTCTCCCCACCTGTCACATCATGAAGTCAGCACACTGGTGGAGGAACGGCTCAGTCCTTACAACCAGAAACACCGTCTTAAAGGCGGTTTGGCCAAATGTCAGCCGGGCTTGGTGCATGATCTGCCCGGTGGGCCTGTTTGAGCTGCCTGAATAATCATTATTTAAATAACAAGGGGGAGCTCGCGACAAGGACATTGTGGGGGGCCTGTTGGAAACTAAAATGTGCCGGGGTGTTAGAAATAATTCAGGCAGATTTTCTGATCACTGGTACCTGCGTTGCCATGGTGGAGAACCTGGAGAATCCATTCATTCTAATTAGCTGGAGCCTTTTAAAGAGCAGCGCAGCTGTGAGCGGTTTATGCAATGCCCGGTTGAAATTATTTTACCTCTTGCCAGCCCTCACCTTTTGATTTCAATAAACTTTATATGACATTATTCATAACTGTCTGCACAGATGAAGTCTCACACATATTTGTCATGTGGAATTCTTAATTCAGTTGCTCGACCATGAATCTCTGTTAAAATTGTCCAGCAGTAAGCATGTTAGCAATTCAAAAGAGACCACTACTCTGCGGACAAGAGACATCCCTACTCAAACAACCACAATGTAATTACGGTCTGCTCTCATTGATTCGAATAGGCTCTTTGTCAAAGAAATAGTGGTTAGAGTGACTTCCTGCCTGTTGGGACCTCTACGGAGTTACCCTCGGATAGGGCCGGCAATGTTGTCCCTGCACAATATCCTCCTGGTTGTGTTGCAGAGCAAGTAGCTGATGATACCTGACGATTTCGGTTGCCACTCCACTGACCATTCCTCCCCCCGATTGTCCCTGTTCTTGTCCATCTGGTCATGCTTCTGACCTGGATTATGTTTTATAGACTCTAGACACAGCCCACATACATTTATTAATTATTACAATTTGTACTCTTAAAATGTTCACCCTGCACAGCCAGAAGAGGACTGACCACCCCTCAGAGCCTGTTTCCTCTCTACTGTTCTTCCTAAGTTTCGACCCTTAAGGGAGTTTTTTGTAGTCACTGTGCAACAACCCTGTTGTTGCTTGTTATTTGGCGTTTCAGGCAGGGTGTTTTGTGAAAGCACTTTGTGACAACTGCTGATGTAAAAAGGGTTGTATAAAATAAATATGATTGATTGATTAATTGAATAGCTATATGCTTGGCTTTGAATTCCATCATGAATACCTCGTATTGCACTGGCCTCTTGAATCAGGTGCATCACAGACAACCAGTAAATGACCACCTGAATGTGTTGTCTCTTTTAAGGAATAGAACCAATGATCAAATCTCTTAAGTTAAAATGTTTCACATTATTTACAGGTACCTTTTCACACATCACAAAACAAAAGCAGTTTGCCACTGGTAAAAAAAAAATACTCCATTTGTATTTAGATGTTGTATATTCAAAGCCCAGTGTTGCATCAAAGATCTAGGCCGTATCTACAGTATGAAATATTAATAGTGCAGCCCTCAGCATCATACGTCATCAAAACCAGGCAGGCTGCTGTAAATCCTCCTAAAACACATGGTATTATTAATTCAATGGATACAATCTGTTTATTTACTAGAATGGATTCACATACGTATACATGAATGATTATATTTTACAGAGATCCTATGCTAGAGTCAACAGTACCTGGAATAACATATTTAATGAAAGGAGTTTCTCATCAGTTTGACCTTTCCGCCAAATGGGCTTGGGTTCATTTCACTCTTGCTATCTTCAATGATTAGACTCATAAGACACACACACACACATAGAAATGCAGAATTCAGAGGTAATGAATTAAAAAAAGACATATCAACCAGCATGCCTTGCATAATCCATGCTCATCCTTCTGAATAGGAATGAAATGTGGGCTGTTTGTCAAGGGAACATTCTTGGAGCAGTTATTAATGACAGTCGTAGTTGCTCAGCAACAAACCCCAACATTTTAAATGGAGTGTTGGACCTGTGATGAGACAACGTGCCGTTGTGACAGTTCAGTGCATGTAGTGAGAGAGCTGCCAAGCTGAAAGTGGGACAATGGCCTCTGCTAGCGAGAGCCTCTCTTTCTCTTCTTAGACTGGCATGTAACCGTGCAAATGGTGACACAGAAAGGCTTGTCCACTGAACCAAACAAGGCCTGTCATGAGAATAGGCTTCGGCTGAAACTTTTTCAAATTGGATTAAACATCTTGGGTATACTAGAATAGAAAGTGTCAAGTGTCAAAACATTGAAAATCTATTCTTCAGTGTCAAAATAATAGTGAAAAAATTGTCAGCGGAAAAGGGGGTTTAAATACCCCAAACTTTGGAGTGGAACTTCAGAGAGAGAGAGAGAGAGAGAGAGAGAGAGAGACAGAGAGAGACAGAGAGACAGAGAAGCAGACAACAACAAAATCAAAGACCTGCTGTCACCTGCCAACTCAACCAATGGGACTGGGTTCAATATTCTAATTATTTCTCTATCAATCTGTCAGTTGTTCCACCATGTTACTCCCACTGGCAGGGGAACAGTCTGGTCCCTCAGTGTACAGTTCCGAGAGATGTTTTCTGGGTAGTGATTTTCTGGCCCCTGGCTCTGTGACCAGGTTGATTGTGATCCGTGGTGTACTGGGGGAGGTGAGTCGATCCACTGGAGGAAACTGGGCAACAGAATTCATTAGCTTAGAGCTAATTGCAATGGCATTTAAAATGAGATGTTTTCAGAGAACACAGAATGATGCTTGCATTACTGACATTTAAGAAGTAACTGAACTACTTCCACACATACTTGTATTGGCCTGTGTAGGCACATGTAATAACATCCAAAGACAACAGAATGTTTTCCTCTGGAGCACAGAGGGAATTTTGGCAATATCTTGGTAAGACAGAAATAAATGCAATAACTCAAGGGCTGGATCAAAGAAATGAAAAATCTGTGAAATTAATGAAAAAATACAAAATCAGATGAAAACGCTGTCACACTTTAAGCCAACTAAGGTGTGCTGGGGAGCTGACCCTGTCCTCTGTCCATCCTGTCTGTTCTCAGCAGGATGATCCAGAGGAGGGAGAGTGACACGGCTGTCTGGCAGGAGCCAGACCCCCAGGGCCATACCAGAGTTCAGGCAAGGAGATGAGATAAGGAACGTAGCTTTCCACATGGGGTGGATACCCTGCTCCTGATTTCTGCAAACAGTTTTTCATCAGCCACCGCTAAATGGATGCTCTCTCCTCTCCGGTACTGGAGTTTCTCACTTGATGTTAACAAGCTCTCACGATAATAAGATGGAATTGCTGATTGCCCCTTAACCGTTTGATACATTAAATGAAGCAGGTTGGCATTTCATCTTTTACTTTATTCACTGTTGACAATATGCATTAAAATATCTATCAACATGAATTTAGAAATTTCTAATTTCATAAAGATGCCCTTCAGCTATGCATCATGGTTTTAGGCTATCTTGACCACTTTTTTGCTGAAGCTTCTTCAGTTTTGACAAAACTGAATGAATTTTCCTTCAATTCCAGCATCCCGGAGGATGATAGTTTTTAAGATTGTAGGTATGAATATTTTAATTGCTATAAAAGCTGATGGAAATGCTGTTTTATATACAGTGGATATAAAAAGTCTACACACCCCTGATAAAATGCCAGGTTCTTGTGATGTAAAAGAATGAGACAAAGATAAATCATGTCAGAACTTTTTCCACCGTTAATGTGACCTATAACGTGAAAAATTCAATTGAAAAACAAACTGAAATCTTTGAGGGGGAAAAATAAAAAATAAAAAACTCACAATAACCTGGTTGCATAAGTGTGCACACCCTTAAACTAATACTTTGTTGGAGCACCTTTTGATTTCATTACAGCACTCAGTCTTTTTGGGTAGGAGTCTATTAGCATGGCACATCTTGACGTGGCAATATTTGCCCATTCTTCTTTGCAAAAGCGCTCCAAATCTGTCAGATTGTGAGGACATCTCCTGTGCACAGCCCTCTTCAGATCACACCACAGATGTTCAATTGGATTCAGGTCTGGGCTCTGGCTGGGCCATTCCAAAACGTTAATCTTCTTCTGGTGAAGCCATACTTTTGTGGATTTGGATGTGTGCTTTGGGTCGTTGTAGTGCTGAAAGGTGAACTTCCTCTTCATCTTCAGCTTTCTAACGGACGCCTGAAGGTTTTGTGCCGAAATTGCCTGGTATTTGGAACTGTTCATAATTCCCTCCACCCTGACTAAGGCCCCGGTTCTAGCTGAAGAAAAACAGCTCAAAGCATGATGCTGCCACCACCATGCTTCACTGTGGGTATGGTGTTCTTTGGGTGATGTGCAGTGTTGTTTTTGCACCAAACATACCTTTTGTAATTATGGCCAAAAAGTTCAACCTTGGTTACATCAGACCATAACACATTTTCCCACATCCTTTTGGGGGTCTTGATGTTTGTTTTTGCAAACTTCAGCCGGGCTTGGATGTATTTCTTTGTAAGAAAAGGCTTCCGTCTTGCCATCCTACCCCATAGCCCATTCATATGAAGAACACGGGAGATTGTTGTCACATGTAGCACACAGCCAGTACTTGCCAGAAATCCCTGCAGTTCTTTTAATGTTGCTGTAGGGCTCTTGGAAGCCTCCCTGACCAGTTTTCTTCACGTCTTTTCATCAATTTTGGAGGGACGTCCAGTTCTTGGT
>JACXGI010000908.1:41976-86094 GCA_016801175.1 Esox masquinongy
TTTGTACCCTTCTCCTGACTGATATCTTTCAACAATGAGATCCCTCTGATGCTTTGGAAGCTCTCTGCGGACCATGGCTTTTGCTCTGAGATGCAACTAAGAAAATGTCAAGAAAATCCTACTAGAACAGCTGAACTTTATTTGTGATTAATCAGAGTCACTTTAAATGATGGCAGGTGTGTAATGACTTCTATTTAACCTGAGTTTGAATGTGATTGGTTAATTCTGAACACAGCCATCCACATCCCCAGTTATAAGAGGGTGTGCACACTTATGTAACCAGGTTATTGTAAGGTTTTTATTTTCATTTTATCCCTCGAAGATGTCAGTTTGTTTTTCAATTGAATTGTTCACATTATAGGTCACACTAAAAGTGGAAAAAGTTCTGACATGATTTATCTTTGTCTCATTCTTTTACATCACAAAAACCTGGCATTTTCACAGGGGTGTGCAGACTTTTTATATCCACTGTACACTACCATTCAGAAGTTGGGGTGACTTAGAAATGTCCTTGTTTTCCAGGAAAACATACATGAAATTAGTTTGAATAGGAAATATTGCAAAATGAATAGGAACTATAGTCATTGACAAGGTTAGAAGTAATTATTTTTAATTGAAATAATAATTATATCCTTCAAACTTTGCTTTTGTCAATGAATCCTCCATTTTCAGCAATTACAGCCTTGCAGACTACTGATCTAGTTGTCAATTTGTTGAGGTAATCTGAAGAGATTTCACCCCACGCTTCCTGAAGTCCAACCCACAAGTTGGATTGGCTTGATGGGCGCGTCCTGTCAAAATGCTCCCAAAACAGCTCATTAGGGTTGAGATCTGATGACTGTGCTGGTCACTCCATTATAGATAGAATACCAGCTGACTGCTTCTTCCCTAAATAATTCTTGTATAGTTTGGAGCTGTGTTTTGGGTCATTGTCCTGTTGTAGGAGGAAATTGGCTCCAATCAAGTGCCGTCCATAGGATATGGCATGGCATTGCAAAATGCAGTGATAGCCTTCCTTCTTCAAGATCCCTTTTACTATGTACAAATCCCCCACTTAACCACCACCAAAGCACCCCCAGACCATCACGTTGCCTCCACCATGCTTCATAGATGGCGTCAAGCATGCCTTCAGCATCTTCTCATTTGGTCTGCGTCTCACGAATATTCTCCTTTGTGATCCAAACACCTCAAACTTAGATTTGTCTATCCATAACTGTCAATTTTTCCAATCTTCCTCTGTTTTCTGCCTGTAGTTGAACCCAACATTTTTGATGTTCCAGATGCTCAACTAGTCTAACGGCAAGTTTTATTATACTTTAATCAGCACAACAGTTTTCAGCTGTGCTAACATGATTGCAAAAGGGTTTTTTAATGATCACATAGCCTTGATCATTATGATAAACTGTCATAAATGATAAACTTGGATTAGCAAACACAACGTGCCATTGGAACACAGGACTGATGATTGCTGATAATGGGCCTGTCACGGTTTGGCTGGGAGGTAGGATACAAGCGCAGAGGTTTTCCTGGGCGAACGTGGTTTAATGAAGTTTTACTGAAGAAAATACAAAAGGCACAAACATCAGGAACAGGCAACAGAGACCGTAAACAACACACACAAAGACCAACAAGAAACAGAGGAACTTAAATAGGGACACAATGTGGGAGCAAACAAGGCATAGGAGGAAACAACAAGGACAAGGACAGGCTGCGTGTAGAAACACAAACAAAAACCAAACATAACGGGGCTACATTCAAGAACAAAAACCAAACGGAACACAACCTCACAGGCCCTCTTTCCAGCTACAATGGTCATTTACAACATTAACAATATCTACACAGTATTTCTGATCAATCTGATATTATTTTAATGGACAAAAAATTATTTTCTTTCCAAAACAAGGACATTTATAAGTGACCCCAAACTTTTGAATGGTAGTGTACATTGAGTGGACAATATAGAGTTGGCCTCATAAGTGTGCATACCCTGGCAGAAATTTTGGCATTGATTTTGAAAATATGACTGATCATGGAAAAAAACTGTCTTTTATTTAAGGATAGTGATCATATGAAGCCATTTATTATCACATAGTTGTTTGGCTCCTTTTAAATTCATAATGATGACAGAAATCACCCAAATGGCCCTGATCAAAAGTTTACATACCCTTGAATGTTTGGCCTTGTTACAGACACACAAGGTGACACACACAGGTGAAAATGGCGATTAAAGGTGAATTTCCCACACCTGTGGCTTTTTAAATTGCAATTAGTGTCTGTGTGTAAATTGTCAATGAGTTTGTTAGCTCTCACGTGGATGCACTGAGCAGGCTAGATCCTGAGCCATGGGGAGCAGAAAAGAACTGTCAGAAGACCAGTGTAACAAGGTAATGGAACTTTATAAAGATGGAAAAGGATGTAAAAAGATATCCAAAGCCTTGCAAATACCAGTCAGTACTGTTCAATCACTTATTAAGAAGTGGAAAATTCGGGGATCTCTTGACACCAAGCCAAGGTCAGGTAGATCAAGAAAGATTTCAGCCCAAAGGGCCAGAAGAATTGTTCGGGATGCAAAAAAAACCCCACAGGTAACCTCAGGAGAAATATAGGCTGCTCTGGAAAAAGACGGTGTGGTTGTTTCAAGGAGCACAATACAATGATACTTGAACAAAAATGAGCTGCATGGTCGAGTTGTCAGAAAGAAGCCTTTACTGCACCAATGCCCCAAAAAAGCCTGGTTACAATATGCCCAACAACACCTTGACACGCCTAACAGCTTCTGGCACACTGTAATTTGGAGTGATGAGAACAAAATAGAGCTTTATTGTCACAACCATAAGCGTTATGTTTGGAGAGGGGTCAACGAGGCCTAGTGAACAGAATACCATCCCCACTGTGAAGCATGGTGGTGGCTCACTGATGTTTTGGGAGTGTGCGAACTCTAAAGGCATGGGGAATCTTGTGAAAACTGATGGCAAGATGAATGCAGCATGTTATCGGCAGACAATTTGCATTATTCCGCACGAAAGCTGCGCATAGGACATTCTTAGACTTTCCAGCATGACAATGACCCTAAGCAAAGTTCTGGAGTGGCCATCACAGTCTCCTGACCTTAATATCATCCAGCCACTCTGGGGAGATCTCAAACATGCGGTTCATGCAAGACGACTAAAGACTTTGCATGACTAGGAGGCATTTTGCCAAGACGAATGGGCAGCTACACCAAGAATTCGGGGCCTCATAGACAACTATTACAAAAGACTGCACTCTGTCATTGACGTTAAATGGGGCAATACACAGTATTAAGAACTAAGGGTATGCAGACTTTTGAACAGGGGTCAGTTTTTTCTTTGTTGCCATGTTTTGTTTTGTGATTGATCCATTCTGTTATGAATAACGAAACCATTTTACAGCACCAGATGCACCCTATGGGAAACACTGTTCCCTGATGATCTTCCAGTACTCCAGGACCCTCAGGCGTCAATACACACTGCTGAACAAAGTCACGTGTAATTTTATGAATGCCAGGATTCCTTCCAAGACCACCTCAATCACCAGATCTGATCATCTTTTAACCTTTTTAGGAAGTTTTGGAGTGCGGAGAGCTGGCGCATTTCCAACCTCCCTCCTTCCTCTTAGAACTGGAGGCTTTTCTTGAAGAACGGTGCAATATCCCACTTGATTACAGTTCAGGGGTTGTGTTATAGCATTCCAGAAAGGATTGGAGCTGTTCTGAAGGCAAAGGGTGGTCCTACACCTTATTCGGTCCTTGCTATTAATATATTGTCAGGGGATATTTCGTCCACACCCTGTATCTGTTCATGCAAATCATGCCGGTCAAAGTACTTGATACTGAACGACTTCTGTAGTGCTATCACATCCTGCTTACATATGATACATAATGCTGCAGTAAACAAACATAACCCGCCACCACCACATGTTCATCTTGGTCTTGTCTTACGCTTCACCTTTTGATTCCATGATGATATTGCAGCTTTTCAAGTTCAATTGCCACTCCAGTTTTTGCCCGTTGACACACTGAATTCTTTCATTTTAATTGATGAGATGGAGTCAGTTTACTTTGACATAGCTGGCTGATAAACATTCACAAATAGATTTGCTTTTCAGGGCTGCTTTTGTGGAAGATCATGAAGGTCAAACTGGTGTGATGTGCATGTTAAAAAGCCCTTCTCTTCTCCCATCATTGCCAACAGAGATAGCAACCTCAATCAAACTCTTCCACAGGTTAACTACAGAGTGAATACGGCAATACCGAAATGATTTAGCAGGATTGAGCTTGATATATGACATTTCTGTTTCATGACAACAACTCTGTCTTAGGCTAACCTAAGTATCAGAACCCAAGGGTGAATGTCATGTCAAAGGTTTGTTGCCATGTACCGACTGTCCAACTTGGTCCATTTTCTTCAGGAAACAACTCAGTCCCTTCTCAGGGCACTCAATGGCTGGTTTATGTAAGAAGAGGGCTCAAATACATTATACACTATATGGCCAAAAGTATGTGGACACCCTTACTAATTATTGAGTTCAGGTGTTTCAGCCACACCCATTGCCCACAGGTGTATAAAATCCAGCACGTAGCCATGAAATCTCCACAGACAAACACTGGCAGTACAATGGGTTGTGCTGAAGAGCTCAGTGATTTTAAATGTGGCGCTGTCATAGGATACCACCTTTGCCTCAAGTCAGTTTGTGAAAGTGGAAGCATTTAGGAGCAACAACAGCCCAGCCACAAAGTGGTAGACTACGCAAACTCACAGAGCGGGGTCGCCGAGTGCTGAAGTGTGTAAAAACTTCAACTTCAGGGCAACACCTTCAACTCTTTATCATGTTCCTCAAATCATTCCCGGACAATGTGTGCAGTGTAGCAGGGTGCATTATCCTGCTGAAAGAGGCCACTGCCATCAGGGTATATTATTGCCATGAAGTGGTGTAGCTTGTCTGCAACAATGTTTAGGTAGGTGGCACGTGTCAAATTGATGTCCACATGAATGCACGGACCCAGGGTTTCCCAGCAAAACATTGTCCAGAGCATCACAGTCCCTCCACCGGCTTGTTGTCTTCCCACAATGCATCCTGGTGCCATCACTTCCCCAGGTAAACGGTGCACATGTACATGGTGGGACTCATCGGACTAGGCAAACTTCTTCCACTGCAACAAAGGTCCTGTTCCGACGCTCACGTGCCCATTGTAGGCACTTTCGACGGTGGACAGGGGTCATCATGGGCACAGGTCTTTACTCCTGCCCATTTCTCCAGCATCCAACACGTTGACTACGAGAAGTGACTGTTCACTTACCATCCAATCTGCCCAAAACTTGTCATGTGCCCTCGTTAGGAGATGATCAACGTTATTCGCTTCACCTCTGAGCGGTCATTATGTTTTGGCTCATGAGCGTATAGTGATGGTTGGGTGCCCACATACTTTTGGCCATATAGTGGCCGTCTGTCTTTGGTCGGTGTGCCTTGTTCTCTTCCAAACCTGCCCTGCTTTACATTAAGAGCTTGTGGCACCGGAACACCACCGCGGCATTACCCAATGACCTGCAGGCGCTCACTGCCCCCCCATCTACTGGTGTCTCCGACCCCACCTCTGCATCCATATCACTGTCAGACGAGGGGCAGCTTCGCCTCCCAAAACATCCCAGAGACAGAGAGACACTAGAGTTCATCTGTCAGAAATCATTAGCGGAGATGTCAGCAGCTGACAGATCTGACTTAGTATTGGAGGGAAAACCACCACACGGTGTGATTATTCATATTCAGGCTGTCAACAGATGAAACATTCAACCGAAGAACCATATGTGCATTTTTAATTTACACATGATTACTGACTTAGTGTCTTATAAGTTCACTGTCGTGTCCACAGTTCTGAACATGGTGGGAAGGTTTTAATGACAGAGTCCGCGTCTCTGTTACGATGAAATGAATTGATGCACTGATTAATTTATCTAGGCCCATTGTATTCCTAAGGCCCTTCAAGGACCATATTTTAAATTAGAGAAGTTTTATATTAGCATGAGGGAATAATACAGGGATTTCTAACCACTCAGCCTCTCAGTGCCTTAACACTGTGTAGAAGATATTGATGTCTAATGGTAATACAGTGTACAAATCTAATGAATTTCAAATATGTATGGAAGGTTTCATTCAATTCAATATGGGTGATGGAATTCTAAAGGATTTACCCTTTAATAACATTCTACAAACAGAATAGGAATTGCAACTCCTGAACTTTTCTGTGTACTCTATTTGCTCTTGGCATTCGAGAATTGCTTGTTTCATCGTTTCCTCATCCCACTGGGGTGAGATCTGGGGAACCTCTCTCCCAGACCTCCCTATCCCTTCATGTTTCCTATTTTCTCTTCTCCCTTATTTTTTCTGCCATTCTAAATTATGAAAAACATATATTTATTGATTATTCACTATCATTTTACATTATTATCAATATCATCATACTTGATTATGATATGATGTATTATGTAACAGTGTAGTCTATAACAAACTACACCTACATAATTTTCCAGAATGCAACCAGGAAAACACCACCTTCAGTTGCTGTTTTATTGTCAAAAAGCATACAGCAAAATATATTCAAGTATATACATGTAAAAAATATAGCTAGCTAGAGCTTTTAATATATATACATACTGTATATTACAATGACCTCCATAATTACCCAAAGAAAAAGCACCCTAAGTAAAAATGGACAAAAAAAGTGGGAAACTGGGAAAAATATGTTAATGTTGTTAATCAGCTTCATCCCAAACTAAAAAAAACCCACAAATCTTACTTTCGAGTGCATTCTTTAAAACATTGTCACCAAGAAATGGACGGCCTTGCTTGTGGACTCTCTTTTTCAGCTCACCCAACAGGTGTTCAATGGGATTTAGGTAAGGAGTCTTTGATGGCCATTGCAAAAGCTTCATCCTATGGTCAATTTTTGTGTAGAGTTGTATGCTTTAGATAGCAGTCCTGATTTTGGCTGGACATATCCTGGTACTTGATGGATTCCTTGTTGCTTTTCACCCTAACAAGTTTCCCAGTGCCTTTGGAAGTAAAACAGCCCCACAGTTTGCTCTGTGGCGGGACTCATAGCTGAGTGGTATACTGCTGTGGGACATTGGCAAAATACCAGAAAACCCCAGAGATATCTATTAACTCTTATAAAATGGTTATTAACACAATTTGACGAGTGAAAGCGATGTGACATCACACCCGTTGTATATGGTCTCCTATATGTCTTGTTGTCCACAGCAGGTGCATGAGAATCGATGATCGAATCAATCAGTATGCTGGACCAAGTACACGAAAGAGGATATCCCTAATTTGCTCCCACCTTGTGGATGTTTGCTGAATTACAACGTCTTCAAACCAACTCTCCCATCCGCACTGCAAGTTTTACAGACATTATTGGCTGACCAACTTCCATTAACTTAAAAAAATATTTTTTTGGACAACAATCATCTAAAAGCTTGTTAGATGCTACAATTATTCCCTACACTATTCAGTGCTTGTTTTATTCATTGCTCGTTCAGATGAACATGTGTTTTAGTGATGCCGATGGAAGAGTGGGAGTGTGCCACTTTTTCATTTGACAACAGCACAGCGTGCACCTTCTGTTGACCAATAGAAATTCTGCCTTTTAGGACGCACCCAAAATAATTTCCATTGAGAAATCTGTTGTTAAATACTCTCCCTCTACCGTTACTGCAGATATATTATGGAAATGTTCTCATATTTAACAGAACAAATTAGATATAATGCCCGTTTAAACATGAACAGTCACCTCCAGTCACTGGCATCCATAATAAATACGAGCAAAAAAGCAGAATAAAAATGAACACTGGTAATATATTCAGGCAAAACTAAATATGAGAAAACTGTGAGTTAATACTATATTACAACTGCTTATTATGTTAAACAAATATTATTTTTTCCCTCAAAGAGATTAGTGTCATAATGATTGGCACCCCAAATTCTATAAATTCAAACAAAATAAAAGTACCTCAGTCTTAAGGAACTGTATTCTGGCCTTCCATTGCTTCTTGTTTCATTAGGGTAAAAAAGAGGTAACATGCATGTAAAATACATTAGTCATCTATACCACTGGAGAAAGGCAAAGAACTTGGAAACTAAGAGACAAATGGTTATTGGCCTTCATAAATCAGGGTAAGGGTACCAAACAATAGCTAAAAACGAAACCCACTACAATTAGGGCAATAATTAAGGGGATAAAAAGATAATTTGGCAATGGCCATCTCTGTCCTCCCATTGAATATCTATTCTTTATACTGAAGAGATCAGTCCATAAGGATCTCCAGGATCTGCAATGGAAACATCCTGACACTCATAACTTATAGCTTGATCTGAAAACAGCAGTTTGTGGATGGCACGGATCAAACATGAACAAGTAGACAAGTTAACTACTTTAAAGTGGGTCTCATTTCCGGCAGGTGTAGCAAGCGCTTTGACAAAATAAGTTGTAATAAGCGCTTTTCCACAGTGTAACCCAATTTTGTCCCGTGTATTTTCAAAATGAAAATGGTAGGCTTAAGATTACGTAAATTAAATTGGTTCCGCAATGTTGAAAATCCTATTAAATGGTATGGTGTACAAAAGCATATTTAACATTTCAATCTCTTTCAGATTAAACAGGGATCATTTATGGAAAGTGCAAAATGCATCTATATATTTGTTCACAAATGACAGCAGGAATATTTAAGGATGAATAACATGACAGAAAACTGTGGCGCTTGATTGACCTTTCATTTGTTTATTGACTGATTGGATTATTTTTCTTCATAGGTGATAGGACACCGTTAAGAGCATGCCCCTACAAACTGCTTGCAACGAAGTGATGACTTTAAATATCACTGGATATTTCATCTGTAAACCTGTCATCACTGAGCCTTGAAATGTTACACGCACGCATGCAAACACAAAAACACACACACAGGCTCATACTAAAATCATATTTGAATAATGTGCAGCTGGGTGTTTTACCCAAAATAGATTCATAAGCAACTGTAACACAATCATCAGGACATAACGTTGGGTTCAGTAGAGTGGTGTGCAGTAACAGTCACGATGACGCAATCACATTTAATGGCCTATTGAGTCAAAATCCCAACATGCAATACGAGTAATAACACTTGATTGTGGAAAGCAAACAAGCGGATCAGTAGATTTTCATTTCTTCCGAGGAACCTTGTCTCCGAGTGGTACTTCATCAATAATTTTCTGAAATAATGAAAAACGATGAAAGATGGTCAAACCAAGACGCTAAATATTTACAAAACCAGGACAAGCCCAAATTACAAGATCAAAGTGCACCTCCAGTAGCCGAGAATAGTAGGTCACGTCCTCCTCCATCTCCCTCCTGGAGTCATCCACTTGATATCTCCGACAGGCCAGAACCAGCTCGTTGGCATTGAAGAGAGGTGCCGGATCGATGGAATGACCATTGATGAGGCTCACCAAGTACTCTTTGTAGTGCTTTCTGGAATACAAACAGGCAGAAACCAGTTAGGCGCTGTACATGCCCGCGCGTTTCTTCACGGGAGCGGTCTATTCTTAACTAAGGCCTTTGAGTCCTGTGGCGGTGGCAGTGAGAGGTGACATACTCGCAGAGTCCGGCGTGGCCAGGTTGGGTTTGAGCCCCGCAGGCCGAATCTGTCTGCAGCCCTCCCTCATCCTTCTGCTCGATCACTCCGCACAGCCCTTGGGGTGGGGGATGGGGGGGCATGGGTGTGTTAGAGAACACAGTACATCTTACCATTTCTTCAGATTTACCGAGGGAAAAAAAAAAATCTCAAGAGCACATAACGTCACCTGCTTGAATCCCCGGAGGGGTGTCGGTGTTGAACGCGACGCCTTTGTTCTGCAACGCACAGACAACTGAACATTTAACCTGTGACGCAGACGTCCTGACAGTGAAATGGGCTAGCGGTCTGGTTGGAGCCGTAACCGGGGCTAGCGGTGTGTTTGGATGTTTGGAGTTGTAACCGGGGGGGGGGGGTCTTTACCTGCAGCAGAGCTTGAAGCCTGCCAGGCTCCCAGTCCCTCAGGTAGAAGAGACAGTCTCGTGGGTGATGGGCGTGCAAGCCTGTCACACTGCACTGGATCACTGCACATGTCTACAGACGAGAGAGAGAGAGAGAGAGAGAGAGAGAGAGAGAGAGAGAGAGAGAGAGAGAGGGAGAGAGTTTAGAGAGAGACAGGCAGTGGCAGAGCGAGAGGTGGACGGACAGACTAAGGTCCGCAGTGAAACGACACTGAAATCGACACTCACTCCAAGTCCTTGGCAGGAACACGGAATGACGCGCTGGGTAACATAAGCACTACCCGGTAACTCCAGAGGGACTTACGGTGTGGAAAGGGTTGTTGCATCCGCTGCAGAACTGGTACCGGCACTGGGAACAGCAGAAGTGCATGCAGCCTCCTTTAGACAGGGCATACTGGAACCTGCAGTTTGGACAGGCTGAGGAAATATGGCAGGGAAATTAGTCCCGGGTACCCGGACAGCACACGTAGCCCTGACTATGCACCAAGGGAAAAGGCTAAACTCATTTGATTAACTCCCACGAATATAGATCACGGAGTACTGCAAGTACTTACGAAATGGACTTAGAAAGGGTGTAGCTGCTTGGTGTAACAGGCTTGGCTCTAAAAACACAAGACCTACACTGACCTTCAAGTACGCACATGAGCCAAAAGGGAAAATCACTCTGACGATCATCCTTGTGCCTTTAGGAAATCAATAAAATTATGGCCATGTGGAAGTACTATGGGTTTTTAGGACACCCGTTATGTAACATCCTATCAGAAAAAGACAAGGCAATGTCCCCTTTACTGCCATTAGAGTAGTGGGAAGAGTGCCCCCTACTGGCACTCCAAAACCAGTTCAGGCAGCATTTGATCTCTTAGCTTCAGAGGCAAAACCTCAGTGGGATGAAGGGTGCCATCTCATGTTGGGCAAAATGTCAAAGCAGTACTGATAGGAACCTGAATGAGATCAGAACCTAATCCATATTGGCCTAAGCAAAACTGAATTTCCACTTGGACCAAGTTGTAATTTATGTTTTCAGGGTGGCAATTTTTAAATTGACAGAAAATAAGAAAACAGGAACTATTCGTATAGGTATGGTAGATATCAATACAAATGAGAATATGGAGGTACAATTTAAGTTAGAGGAGAAACAAAAGAAGCAAACTCAAAGAAAAATTTAAGGGAGCTTGGACTTTTGGGATTTGAATCCAAAATCACAGAGTTTTCTAAATATTAAACAAAGGAATTCTGCAAAAAAAGTTACAGATAATCAAGCAGATGTTCTCCTATCCGTTTCCTCGGCACCCACTGAATGATGGTTACTGAAATTACCTTTTCCCAACAATAACTCATTAAACAAATTAACAACATCAACAAAGATATATGAAAGGTTCTTGATGCAGTCAAAGATACATTTTCTGCATGTTTTAAATACTCAGGTAATAAGCAAGAAGGGCTCATTTCACTACTGATAAAGCAATACTAAAATGTTATATTTAAAGACTGAGTACATCTAAAACATTGGAGGTATCTTAGATGCCAAGGTTGCAAAGCAAAAATATTAGCAAAATGCATAGCACACAGAATCCAAAAATGTTTTTAACCATAAATTGTTAATTTGTATGCAAATTCTTTTTTTTACATGGATGATAAATAGGAGACAATATACAACAACTACTAGAAATAATAAAACAATATCAAATCATTAAGAAGCTAGGGTTGATTTTCAATGCAGATTTTAAAACGGCTTTAAAAAAAAGAAAAAGCAGAATTTATATATAAATACCTGGTCAGTCAATAAATGCTTATTGTGGTAGGTCTCTTATTCTGTGGGTACTAATCACAGATTTAAAATAGCAAATAATGGAAACCTCTCAGAGAAATTTGAACTGTCAAGTGGAGTGAAACACATGAGTCTACTGTCACCATATCTGAGTTATGGCGATTGACATGCTAGCTACTTCATCAGATCAATTAAGAGCATTAGGAGATTGCTAATCATAGGCTTCGAATAAAGGTTTTCATGTATGCTCATGACACATTAATATTAAGCCTACAAGGTACGTCACTGAAAAGTCTCATTTAAGATCTTTGGTAGTCTCCTGGACTAAAACACAATCTTAAGAAGTTTCCAAAATAATTTACTGAATCTTTAAAAGACACCATCATTATATACCCTGTAGCTTAGCTATAAAGTGTTCTGACATTGAAGTAGACATACTTGGTAATCATATCACTAAAGATGTAAATAAACTTTCAACAATGAATTTCAGGAGAAAATGTGCAAAAACCTACATAATATGGAAAGATCCTTTTTTGGCAATAATGTGGCCTAGAGTGGTCCTCAGTCTGTGCCTTTGCCTCCAGGACACATGTACTAGTGCAGCATGGGTTTGAATCCAGCCTCCAGCTCGCAGCAAAAAATAGTTTCTATCTAATAAAGCATAACATGTACATAAACACAGTATATTTTGCAATCTCGGTTCATACAGGTATGGCGTTGAACGCGTATGGCACTGAACAATATTTTGGCTGAACTAGACAGTAAATGTTGAATCCAAATGCATGCATGATGTAGAGGCATTTCCTCCAGCACACATTCAACAATGCAGCATGGGCTCAAATCCGTCCCATTTCTGTTTATTTACTCGTCTATCTATCCCACAGTCAATCAATGCAGGATGGAGCGACCAACATGTCAAGCAAAGTCATCATTGACTTTGTGGAGCAAAGTCACTGAAGGGTGACCATATGTTTTAAAAGCATTATTATTATTATTATTATTATTATTATTATGTTTTCAACAGCGGCCAATGTTTACTTGGGAGAGGTGATGTGACGGCCGTCGCGGCTTCCAACCGCTCAGTTGAGCTGGGTCGTCTGGCGTCAGCTCAGGCAGAAGGCCTACACAGTCTCTCTTTAAGACAGTCCTCATTACACCGACGAAATGTACTGGAAGAAGAACTGAGAAGATGATCCGGGACTAACTGGATCTCTCTCAAGCTCCAACACCTGGTAAAGCCTTAACGAGCCTGTCCTGGCTGAACGCTACAGTAGCTCCCGACGGGGAGGTGTTTGACTCACTGATGCCGTTGTCTCGGAGGTATCCGGCCAGGCCTTGCCTCTGGTACTCGGGGTCATTCTCCCTCTTCCAGGACTGGTACTGTTCACATGAGAGGCCGGCGTGCTGAGACTCCCACTGGAGGCAGAAACGGAGGAACGATACACTGACAAAAACGCTCCGCTATCCCCATCTCTATGCAGTTAATGTCCGTTACTTACCGGCTTCTTGCATTGTGCGCAGAAGCTGTTCCGGCACTGGAAACAGGTCACCTTCAGCTGGTCCCCGTCATAGATGAAACCATAGGAGCACTGAGGGTTGGAGGAGCGACAGGTCGTTGTTTTTCGAATGCATTTAGAGACTTCTCATCCAGTGTAGATAATCACATAAGAACGCTAAACAAACAACTGAACAACTTTCCCTTTATATACGAGCACGTGCATACAAATGGTATGACATTTGAACTCACATGACTGCACCAGAGAAACTTGGGGTCCTTGATAAGTGCTTGTTCAGTTAGTTTCTTATGAAACAGATCGTACACCTCAGGCTCCAGACACTCCCGCAGCTGTGAATTCACACAGACACACGGGAATATTAATGCAGGGGGTTACCATCACACACAATATTGCACAGACCCAGAAAACCCCTGATCTCATGAGACTAAACCGACAGTGACATCCCGAAGGAAGAAAAACCTGGGAAATCCTAAGTTGCACTCGTCTCCTTCTGTTTGTCATCTGTTCAAAGAGCCCGTCGGAGGGAGATGTTGTGTGATGCCTTCCTCCCTGGCGTGTACTACCTGGATGTCCAGGGTGGAGAAGTAGCTGTTCAGGTGTTCGGGGTCATTGATGTCCGGCTCCCAGCAGACGGGACACACCATGTCCCTGATGTGCTTGTCCCTCACGGCGATGGTGAAGTGCTGCTGGAAACAACCACAGCACACCGAGCACTGACAGGAGGTCAGAGACTGCATCTGAACCCGGAAGGGAGGAGGGGAGGGAGATGGGATACGTGGGGTTAGATGATACCGCAAAAACCATCATTTAAAGCAAAAAAAAAAAAAAAAAAAAAAAAAAAAACTTATTTTATTTTACTTATTTTCGTTACCTATTATGGCTGCATTGATCTGCATTGATCCACTGATCTCAAAAACAACCTCTCCAGTGACGCCTACAATGGAAACTGTTAACTCCAGAGCCTAACACTAGGTCCCATTCTAAGTTTAACCCTACACCAAACGACTAAGCCGGACATTTTTCCTAGTGGGGACAATTTTTCAGATCCAGATCCGCACGCACGCACGCACGCACGCACACACCTTGCTGTGGGGGAACTCCGACAGGCAGATGGGACACTCTTTGGCCAGCACCCGGCGGATGAAGTCTCGGTCATGTGACTCGCGCACGGCCTGCACCACGTCCTCCAGGGAGTAGGGGGCGCTGCGCTCCTGCAGCAGGGACAGGGCCAGCTCACAGCGGCCCCAGCTGGGCAGGTCATACACTGCCAGCAGCCTGCGGCACACACGCTGGCCCCAGGGGAAAGAGGGAGAGGCAAAGGGAAATCCCATTTCACCACTAGTACAGAGGCATGACGAACAGGAGAGACCCACCTCGGATGAAATAAATCACCCTTTCAACTGGAAAACGTCGCTGAACATGAGACGAGAGACAAAGTGTCTGATAAATAAATGCGTTCCCCATGGTGGCAGTCGAGTGCAGACTACTGTCCATGTGGCTCTTGTTTATTCCAGAAGCAGGCCAGAGAGCCCCGGGCGTCCCACCTGTTTGTCGGGGTGGTTGACGTCGATGGGCGGCTCCGGCTCGTCGCTCCACATGCGTTGGTGGAAGGGCTCCATCAGGGGGCGTTGTAGTAGAGACAGAGCTCCTCGCAGCTCTCCGCCGCTCTGCCTCAGGACGTCCTGACACCGCGCCTCGTCGTCGAAGCCCAGGGAGCACAGCTCCTTCACCTGCAAGAGACGACCACGAGAGACGTCAAAGGTTACTCCCCTACATAGATGGCAAATATCCCATATAAGCTTCGGTGGGTTTTAGTATTGCACTCAGCTTAATCTGGGAAACGAGTTCAGCTGTCACCAGAGGGAAACAGGTGCCTGTGTTTTAAGCAGTAAACCAGTTTGGAGTAGCCTCTCACCTTGGCGTGTCTGTCTCTGACAGCCAGCCTAGCAGCTCGCTCAGTGTCTCCCCGTGCTGACAGCCAGGCCATCTTGGCCTCGGCCCTAGACAGGGTCACTCCCCCCGCGGCCCGCTCGTCCCCTGCACCTGGGTCCTCTGCGGAGGCGGCGCCGTTGGTTAGTCCGTTCTGGTTCTGTCTGGTCTTCAGGTCTGTTGCTTCGAACGACGCAGCCATGGCACAGATCTGGTCCAGCAGGTGAGGTAGCTCAGCTTTCAGCCAATCACAGGGGAGGATGTTGTTGTCCCCAGAGACGCGCATGCCTGTGTATACCTCTTCTGGACTTACTCCTTTCTTCTCTCCATCCTGAGGAAGAGATCAGAGACAGAGGCAAGGGGGAAAATTTGTTATTTACATATTCACTAAGCCTCAGCTGCTGTAAACTCAAGACATTGTATGAATAACTGAGAGAAGGCTATGTTATTTAGATAAAACAGAGTGCCTTCATTCACCCTAATAAGTTGGATTAGCTTGAGCCCTTCCTCCCTCATCAGCTTCTGTCTTCTCAAATCAGGGTCCTCCATGGGCGGGTCTTTGGGTTTGAAGGACAGCACAGGGACCCTTTTGACCTGGGACGGAGGGTGGAGTTTTTGGGGCATTTTGGCAGGCTCGGGGCGGGGGAGGTCGCACATCTCACACGTCGACATTGGAGTGTAGTTGACGTAGGTGCAGAACTGACACACCCACTGGGACCAAAGAGTACAGTCAGAACCACTCAGCAAATTATGGTTCCCACTGCCTCCCCCAACAATGCCACTGAAACTCCATTTGAACAACAAACAGTACCTGGCTGTCTGGGTCTCCTGGCATACCCAGCACTGGAGCAGCCGGCCTCTTGGGGGCTGGCGGAGGGCGAGTGGGGGTTGCGGGGGGCTTGGTGGCCAGGCGGGGTCGCTCACACACCTGGCACAGGACACTGTTGCCGGCATTTACCACCGTGCAGCTTTTACACTGCCACTCTGATGACGTAAGGAGAGAGGAGGCACTCATCACGGAGCGCAGGGAAAACAGTGACTACCAACAGGTTTTACACAGCACCAAAGCCCCCCCCCCCTCAAAAAAAAAAAAGCTAGTCAACAACATACAGGTGTGGCAGTGCAGATAAGGCCTGGTTCTGAAACGCAAACACGGTTGGTCAGCCATGTGTGTGTGAACTCACCAGTGACGGCGGACGGTTGTGGGGACTCATCCTTAGCAGAGCCAGAGGAGGCCAGGCGTGGCCTCTCACACGTCTCACACAGAACATCCTGGAGGGAGTTGACCCGTGTGCAGTGGGTACAATGCCATGATGAGACGGCGCTGCCGGGAGAGGAAGTGATTCTAGTGCCCACAGAGTGTACAGAGACAGCAGCCTTTTTCAGCCAAGATTGCCGACTTTGGAAACATCCCCTTTGCACTTTCTATTTAGTCGCATTGGTCACTTACCTGTTTTTATCATTATTGAGTCTCAATTTTCACATCTTAACATGTTTTTCTATTCATTTAGTGTCACTGGTCACGTCTTACCTGTGCTTCTTTCGTATTCTGGAGGAAGTGACGACAGTCCTGTGGTGATTTGCCCGTTCTGGGTAGGAGTGGTACAGTTTGTCACATTCCGTGCACAGCCACTGGACACAAGAGTTGCAGTGGGCAGCCACAGGGAAAATACCACAGATAGTGCAGTTGTCTGCAATGTGGCACAGAAACAAGATAAGAGGAATTTCACAGTCGGGCCACATGACATACACACACTAAACAGCACACTGACAGACAGACAACCTGTGTGCCTGGTGGAGATGGAGGTGGAGGTTGAGGCGTTGGTGGTCCGCACTGGAATAAAGGCACTGGCAGCGTTAGGAGACTGAGACAAGGAGGCCAGAGACATGTACAAGGGTTGGCTCTCTCTCAGGCTGGAGGGGAAAGCTAGCGCGTCAGACACGGGTCCCAGGTCATCCTGGAATCAAACAGGAGAATTCCTCTGCAGTGGACAGTACCAGACACAAACCTGCACAGACATGAAACCTGCCTGAGGTAAATACAGGCTACCGGGCTGAACCAACCATCAGGGATAGAGGAAGTGGACAGCTTATGACAGCCAAGAAAACCAGCAGAAAGTACCTTATCCTTCAGCGAGGGGACAATTGCTTCAAAGAACTCCGGGTGTGGATGAGCCTCCTGTCGAAACACCAACAACACAGACTCAGTACATGAACCCGCCTCACAGACGTCTGAAGTATTTCAGAACGGCTGCCACTGGGACAACGCCATTGGTCCGGACCTTGACGAGCATGTCCAGCTCCACGCGCAGGCTCATGATCTCCAAGGTGACTGCCGCGACCTTCTCAACGTCAGGCTCCACGACCTCGTCGGGGAAACTCAGGCCGTCCGGCTGCTGATTGGAGTAACCATAGAGACAGAGCACCGCCCTTCCTCCCTGCGGTAGAACCGGGGTCAGGAAAAGGAGAGAGGGTTTCACGCAAAGCCGTCGACATAACAGCTGGTAGCACGAAAGCCAATGAAGGCAGCTGGCTATTCAACACAATGAGCTAGGTCGACGTCAACGCAATATCAGCGAACAGCTTAGGCAGCAGGCTGAATGTCATCTCCCAGGGCCTAATGCACTTACACTTGAAGACCTCCTCACCTGGATGGCGTCTACTGTTGCTCTGAAGACAGGGTTGTTGTGTTTGACAGTGCGCCAGTACTTTGGCCTACTAGGACTGGTCAGGTTACAGCCATACTTTTCCAGGATGTTCAGTGCTGTGGACAGTCTCTGCAGGGAACCTATGGTCTGGCAAGAGACAAGCAAGACACAACGGGTGGTGCCATTTCGGCGACAACCTCAGAACTCCTTTCCGTTCTTCTCTGGAGGTTCTAACGTTTTGCACCCTATTAAACCACTGTACTTTTTTTATGCTCGGTTACGAAATGTCACCTGACATTTACATTTACTCCAGAGGAGTGAGGTTTTGCCCTGCGGGACATATATAGTATATATAGTTTCAATATACAGCTCTGGAAAAAAATTAAGAGACCACTGCAAAATTATCAGTTTCTCTGTTTTACTATTCATAGGTATGTGTTTGAGTAAAATGAGCAGTTTTGTTTTATTCTATAAACTACTGACAACATTACTCTCAAATAAAAAGATTGTAATTTAGAGTATTTATTCGTAGAAAATAACTGGTCAAAATAACAAAAAAAAGATGCATTGTTTTCAGACCTCAAATAATGCAAAGAAAACAAATTCAGATTCATTTTTCAACAACAAAATACTAATGTTCTGATTTAGGAAGAGTTCAGAAATCAATATTTTGTGGAAGTAGCTCGGCTTTATTTGATGGCTTGTGACCATCCATCTTCCTCTTCATCAAATTCCAGAGGTTTTCAATGGGGTTCAGGTCTGGAGATTGGGCTGGTCATGACAGGGTCTTGATCTGGTGGTCCTCCATCCACACCTTGATTGACCTGGCTGTGTGGCATGGAGCATTGTCCTGCTGGAAAAAATGATTCTCAGAGTTGGGGAACATTGTCAGAGCAGAAGGAAGCAGGTGTTCTTCCAGGATAACCTTGTACTTGGCTTGATTCATGCGTCCTTCACAAAGACAAAACTGCCCGATTCCAGCCTTGCTGAAGCATCCCCAGATCATCACCGATCCTCCACCAAATTTCACAGTGGGTGCGAGACACTGTGGATTGTAGGCCTCTCCAGGTCTCCGTCTAACCATTAGACGACCAGTTGTTGTGCAAAGCTGAAAATTTGAATCGTCAGACAAGATGACCTTACTCCATTCCTCTACAGTCCAATCCTTATGGTCTTTTGCAAATTTCAGCCTGGCTCTTCTTTGCTTCTCATTGATGAAGGGCTTTTTTCTAGTTTTGCATGACTTCAGCCCTGCCCCTAGGAGCCTGTTTTGAACCGTCCTCCCCGTGCACTTCACCCCAGCTGCTGTTTGCCATTCTTTTTGTAGGTCACTTGATGTCATCCTACGGTTGTTGAGTGACATTCGAATGAGTTGACGGTCATTTCGCTCAGTGGACAGTCGTTTTCCCAGAATTGAACCCTTCTTTTCCTCACTCAAAGCTTTTCTTTTCAACTCTTTTGTCATGCTGAATAGTTATTTTTTTATTGAAATTACCTTTGAGGTACTACTTGCACTGTTTTTGCCATCCAGCTGGTCCTATTGCAAGAGGACAGTGATGACCACAGCAGTGCTTTTTATACTTTTCCTCATTAAATTAGATTTGGTTCAGGTAATCACCTAATCAGTACCTCTTTAAGTAAAATGAGGTGTGCCTGTGTTGGAATTTAACAGACACACGAATGGAATGGCTGCCATACATGTAGAGATGCTGAGTTAAGCAATATTAGGAGTGGTCTCTTAATTTTTTCCAGAGCTGTATCTTGAAAGATTTGGCTTTAAAAGGTAATGTCCTCTTATAGTCTCCACCCACCACAACTAGAAAAGGAGTGGCCATGCCCCAGAGCTCAGCTCCTCTCTAGGTTTCTTCCAAGGTTCCTGCCTTTCTATGGAGTTGTTATTAGTCAATGTTAAGTCAACATGTTTTTGCATCTGAACCTCATTATCTGCATAAGCACAGTGTGACAATGCTGATGTAAAAGGGCTTGATAAAATATCTGTAATGGATTGAGTTACTATTACAGAATGTAATGGATAGTGAACAAAAATATGAGCACAATTAATAGAAACAGGGGGAAAGTGTATTCCAATTGAGACAGCCTGAGTGAAGGTAATATTGCAATATTGATATTTTGTGTGCTTGATACACTAAACTTACTTCTTTTCTGTTGTTACCAACGCTGTTTTCAGTGATCATCGTCTCAGCTGCAATGTAGCGGTATTTAGTAGATGGTGGTAGGGGTATGTTGGCCATGGCTGATATTCCTGCCCGGACCTCCAGCACCGAGCCAGTGGAATACAGACAGGCTTCTGCATGGCATCGTATCTCTTCTAGCTGATCTGAAAGTGTGCTGGCCATCCTGGAGAAGAGACATATCATCATCATCAATCTTCATCATAATTATAATAATGATAATAATCATCATCAATGATTTACTGCATCTGCAGGACAGTTACAACACAATGAGCAGTCAATTAGATTTTGAAGTCACAATAGTAACAGTGTTAAAGCCAACTGCATTTCCGTAGCAACACTAAAATAATGATAAATATAGTAGCTTACCCAGTGTATTCGTTCAAGTCTGCACTGTCAGACATTCACAATGAGATGTCAATTCATTCAAAAGCCGGAGCTTTCACAACACCATGTCACCCAATTATGTCAACGCAGGCCAGTTCGTTAAAACACAATATTACTTCTGTTACATGCATAAAATCTTATTCTAAAACAAGCAGTAACGGGATCGAAAAGTAGCTGCATTACTAGCTGTGAATGTAAACAACTGCGAGAAAAATGCCGTATTCAGCTTCGTGCAGTAAAACGACACCCCGTGCGTCGCCATTGTGTGTCAAAATCTCATTCTGATTCGGAGATCATGTGAGCCAAAATGGTTCGGGACTGAGGAAACGTCGTAAAGCCACTGCAGTAGGCACATACATTTCCCTTTAAGTTTGGATGCCACCTTGTGGTGATAATTACGAATTAACTTATCTGTTTGTGAGCTCACCTGAAGAATATTTTGATTAGTTAGACGTTAATTGGTGTGGGGGCGGGCGTGTTGCGTTCCCCTCGCGCGGAAGGTGATAAATATTATGAGAGGGTAGGGGAAAGGTAGAGTTTTGTTTTGCTCTCGTTTCGTGCACTTCTACGGTCTCACTTATATTGACCATCACGTTCACATTTCGGTATGTCATGTTCACATTTCTAATTTTTGGCCACACTTTCCATGCCTGTAACCGAGTGTCACATACTTAGGTATAGCTATTGTGTATGGATGCAGTGATGCGGCCTTATATAGCTTATGCAGCACATTTAGCTACAATATGACAAGATGGGACAATCTTGTGTTACTAGTTTGCAATGACATGCTGATTTTGGCAGTACTATCTCAATTTCTTGACTTGGTCAAATGTTTTACTTTTTTTACTCCATGAAGTAATCCTACCATGTGTAAGTAACAACCGCATGAACCTTTTGCTGTGAGCAATGTGTCATGTTTAACAAAAACGAAATTGTGCTCCTTGGGCCTTTTTTGAATGGCAAGGAGAGGAGGCATGACATACAGGTACTTGGGATGCATGCCCACCAATCTAACTCAGTGAGCAAGGTTTGGAAAGGTGGACACATACTTTATTTTATTATTTCTTGGAACAAAAGGTTGATTTAATGACAAATGAAATTATACACAGACAATTAGAAGGTGCCTGAACTGAGAATAATGGTAATGAAAAATACAGGTACACTGAAGAACCTCTTTTATATCTTCTAATGTCATCTTGTTACAAGTAGTAAAACATTACCAGTTTCTATACTGACCAGGTTATGTGGTGTGTGTGGGTAGGCTGAATGACATCTTCACTCTGTCTTCTTTGCACTAGTATTGCGGTGTACAGTATAATATCCTGTGCTGTTTTTTTCTGCCCCTGACCAAGAAATGGAAGGTGACTTATTTAGTAAATTGTCTAATTAATTTTCTTTGGAGGATGTCTTTGGATCAGTGAGCTAATATATTTTGTCCTTTGTAGATATGAATAATCCTTCACAATCCATGGGAGTTGGGCAACCGCACCATCAAATTAATCACACAAGACCATTTTTCTATGTTCAACCACCAACTCAACCTTATTATAATATGCATCATTGGAATATGAATCTGTATGGCCAATCTCCATCAGGTACAGTGTCTCAGTGGTTCTCCTTTGTACGTACCTACATTTTCTTGTAAAATACCCAAGTGGAATGTTTAATGTTTTTAACATGTCTAATATTTTAGTTTTCCGGTTTTCCAGCTATGCCGTATGGTCGTCCATATATGGCTCCATATCCATACTTGCAGTATCCAGGGTACATGGTTCCACAAGCTCCCATGCAACCTGTCGACTACAGTCGGATGTTCAACCCTCATATCGCTTCTGCGACCTATGACATCCAGTTCCGACACCACTTTCAGCAGCAGGCCCGTGTTCGGCGAACAACCGCCTGTTCTGAAGCTCAAACCGATCCGTGTGATGCGATCCACGAGCTGATTGACGGCCTAGACAGGCTTGCGACCACTAAGATGCCACCTGGAGACAGGGGGCCAATGCCTAACGCCAACCTAACCTCTAACGTGAGCGTGTCTCCCTCTTCCTCTGGGACAAAATCTGAGGATGTGGAAGCGGAACCAAGCGGACAGGGTAGAGCGTCGGCGCCCAGGCCTTTGCCACAAAGACAACCCCAGCCAAGTAAGAGGCAGTGGGACTACCCTGTGCCCAGCAGTGTATTCTCTGATTCCACGTGTGCTACAGTCTATGATGCGGAGTCCAGCCAGAGTTGCCTGGAGGGGCAGGCCAAGCAGGATGGCTGGTCCGTGGGCTCTGGGACTCTGCCTATTGACCGTGACGTACATAAGGACATGGAGTCTAGGCAGCAATACCACTCTGACAAGATCTGCCTGAACACCAGAGAACCTGGGATAGACGGACTGTCTGGAGAACATCCCAAACCTTTGACGGACAATATAAAACATGAATATGGGACCTCGACGCTGAGACTTGTACGGAATGGTGTTTCACAGGGCCGCAAGTCCCTTGACTGTTCTTCAGGAAAAGATGATGAAATGGTTCTGATTCTTTCTGGCTCTGAGCTGAAGGATGCAGAAAACCTGGCCCCTGTGGTGGAAGACCTGCCTTGCCAGATCCCTGGTATGCCCTTCAACGGGGAAACAGTGGACATGCCGCCGAATGACGATCCACTACTGTATGTTGACTCTGTTGTGTCCAGTTTGGCGGATCTACCCCGAAGCAGTCTGCCCATGCTTGGGAGTGCCTACTACTACAGCTACTACCCACCAGTGGCCCAGGATCGCCAGAGTGTCCTTAGCCTGTCCATGGATGAGCTCTCCTCCAGGGACGAGCTCTTCTCCACAGACGTTGATGACCTAGACCTAATCTCTGGCCCTGTGTACATGGGCGGTGGGAAGCTAGCAGAGAAAGCATGCAACACTGCTGAACTCTTGGGCAAGGAAAACCTGCAGGTTAAATCTGAGGAAAGGTTTGCAGCTTGTTCAAAGACCTGTCTCAGCTGTGGATTGAGCCTGGTTGGAGAACCCTGGCCTGACAAGGCACATGGACCTTGTAGTTATGTGGATCAGGAGGAAATAGGTGACGATTTAGAGGAAGAGGAAAATGACTACATTGATGGAGAGGAGCTGCCGAGTACCTGTCAGGTTCCGACGCTCATGAAGAAACCACAACATCCTAGAAGACTGTCTTTGCTCTCTACTCAACCGTTTTCTAAGAGGAAACCGAGGCGGAGCTGCTGTGAGGACCATAATGAATGTTTGTGCCATGAAGAGCAGGGTATCCTCTGGAGCTCTGACTGCTGTGAGGAGCACAACGCCAATGTGAAAGCTGACAAGTATAAAGGAAAATTACTAAATGCCCCGTCCATGGTTTCGAATGGTACGATTTGTTCCATCAGAGTCTTCATGTCGCCTTTTAATTGGTCATTAAGAATAAGAATTTGGTTCATTCTTGTTTTCCAGAGAAACCTTGGCGAGAGGGCAGTGTATCGGACCAAGATAGTTGGGGGAGTAGTGGTGCCAAATACAAGCCGAAGTCTTTGAGACACGACAACGGGTCCCAAGAAAAAAGTACAATTCCCTTTCAAACTGCTGTTTTTGGTCAACATTTCAATATTCATTCACTAGAACCTTGTGTGTATTGAATTCCCATGTTACGCTCTACTCTCTGAATCTTTCAGTGAGACCCCTATGCAGAAGGCATTCCTGCAAGACGTTTGTCCAGAGGCCCAGAAGGACTGAATGTGACCACTGTGAAGGGTCAGAGTTCCCTTGCTCCCACAGGGGCAGAGGTATGGGGCATTGTGGATGTTGCTTTTTTTATCAAACAAAGAATGGAGTTAATGTTTCCCTTCTCTCTCATCAGGAACCATGATTAGAAGGGGCACAAGATATTAACCTACTGTATTTAAAGAAACTGCACCAACTTAATATATTTACGTCTAAATGTATTACCTAACATTATATTCACTTGCACTATTAAATGCACACAAAGCACACTGTAATAAATAAAGACACTCTTAATGTTTGTATAAGTGTTAAAAAGAAATCTAAAGGCAGCAGTTTAACCATTTGCTGTACAGTAGATGCCTGCATTTCCGGAGCTTAATGATGGTAGCCAGGTTGGACAATTTGCTTTCATCTTAATTGTAGTCTGGGCTACACCCTCACTGAACTATCGTGACTCTGGTCCCATGCCCTGCAGACTGGACATGGGAGCTATTGATCCAGTCTAGTTTGCAGCTTCTCAAATCAATGTCTGTATTTCACTGAGATTGAAGCCCAGGCAATCTGATTATCAAGCAGTGGAAATGCAGTGGCTTGGAGATGTGAAACCAATTGTTGATCTCGTTTGGCTTCAAGAGCCAGTCGAAGTTCATGTGTCTGTTTTTATTATTGTGCAGATATTTTAAACCTCGCAGTGTAATGTAGACAAACTGACATTTACTTGCCTGCACAGTGTTATTGTGTCATTAAAATCCTTACATTGCACTCAAACATTTGTTTTGTTTTTTGTTATATATAATGCATATTGGCTGCATTCATGGTTGTGGTTTTCTACAAATCAGTTAAGAACTTTAAATCTAGATATATATATTTTTTTTTTTACTTCAAGAAAAATCAGTTTTTATTGTTAGCTTGTCACTTCGTCGTGATTGAGAAACCTGTACAGAAAGGTGTGATCAGCATGAGTTTTTTTTTGAGTCACTTCTGAAGTTTTGGAAAGCAAGTGAAATTCTGTCATGAATTGAAAATCAAAAGCATACTTCAGGCATTTTATACATGGTGCTTTAAACATGACAGAACATTTTAGGTTAAGGCAAAACCTTTTGAGTTCAGTTGTCTACAAAGCAGTGAAGATGGAGATTGTAGGTGCCTGGGTTCTGAATGCTCCAATAGAGTGCAGAATTTACCACAAAATTAGAGAAAAGAGTCTCTGCTATTTGTAATTACTTGTGGTGAAACTTGTATCTCAGTTCTGAGCCCCCCCACCCCACATGGTGACCTCTCACATCTACTGAATGAAGTACCTATAACCGCATACCCAATAGTTAAAACAAAAGGCGACCTGGGGTCCAGCAGCCTAAGAAACAGTCTCCGATGCACATGTAACACTGCTGCTTTGAATCTGATCCACTGGTCTGCCAGCTATGAAATGTCACTTGTCTGTCACCATTGTCTTCATCCATAAAAATATCTTCACGCTATCTACTAAATTGGTTTCCAACAATGTTGTGTTTAAGTATGATAGATGTCATTGTTTAAGGAACTTATGTGCATTCAATATGTGCCTGAATAATAAATTTGACTGAACTGTTTACTACAAGACAAGGCTTTAAGCGGCAAGTGATATTTTATAAGGTGGTGGCCATTCTGACAGCGGTCCAAAAAAAAGAGAGAATGTTATAGGACACATCCCAACACATTTGCCATTATAGAGTCTCAGAGGGCATGGCTGTCAGCATTAGTCTGCTGACATTTTTATGTAGTCAAGGGGGTGGAACTTCCATGGTTATAATTTGTTAAACAGCCAATGTAGTTGGAGGTACCACCCAGTTGATTGGGTCATCAGGAAGGGTGAAATTCCACCCACTTGACAACATTAAAACGTTACACAACATCACAATGTCCATGCTAAAACAGTCTTTTGACCACCAGGTGCCTATTAAATTCTCTATGCAGACAACTCAAACCAACCCCCACCCTTTTTCCAACAGTTGCCTTCAGTATATTTTCTGTGTAAGTTCTGTGAAAGTTCTAAAAGAAATGTAGAACCAACATGCCCCACATGTAGAATTTGGAGTCATCTACTCTATTAATATATTTATATATAAACATGGCCGTAGTTTTGTTCAGTAAAACAGTGTTTGTTAAATTGAACATTCCAGAATGTAAAATTTAACTGAACCAGCTAAGGTAAGCCAATCAAAATGTAGGAATTTGTTTTTCAAACTGAGACCACACCTCTTCTAATCATCTACTTATTGCCAGGTGTGTCTGTGTTCTACTTTTAATCAGTTGTTTGTATAGCCAGTCAGGTTCATCTTGTGTCCTGGCGTTCATCAGGTAATTTCCTACATGTTTATGCTCTGTTTTGTTATTTCTGGTCACTTTTAATGTTATTCCTTAAAACGGTTTATTTCACCAGTTCAAATATGGCAGCGGCTTCGTTGGAAAACGGATCACATGTTCGTCATACGGCCACAAGGCACCTTGGGCCCCGCCAGCCAGTCCCTCAGCCACCCCCTGGCAGGCAATACCCACTTCACGGACCCCAGGGACCAGGGCCCTATCCAACCGACCATCCTCCTGTTCACCATCCTCGACCCTACTTTTACGTGCAGCCCATACAGCCCCCTCCTCCCCTCTACCACTACCAGTGGCCCATGCCTATCCCCTTCAACCCCTACTCTGGATACCCAGGCCTGGGTAAGTTTTAACCCCCCCAGTGGTAATAGAAATATTTCAGGCTGGGGATGTAATATTCAAATGTTTGTTCTAAAATGTAACTACTATATTGATAGTCAATGTACACCTTTGAGGAACCCCACGTTTTTCACTTGTCATTTATTTATCTTGAAAGATTGAATGCCGCTAATCCCTTTTCATTTCAGGTTTTGGTATGCCGAGCATGGTTATGCCACCGTTCCCTCCACACCCATACACCGAGGTCCCAGGGTATGTTCTTCCCCATGCTGCGCTGCACCCTACAGAATACAGACAATATCAGTTCCCTCCTGCTGCCATGATCTACCAGAACAATTGTAGGTCCAGAATGTTTTACCAGACCGCCACACCCAGAGAGACGGCAAACTCCGAGGTACAGACTGAACCACCCGCTGAAACGAAGGATCGTCCCTCCTCAAATAGCCTGCTGGCCGGCTCCGACTCTGGAAGAGGCACAGACTGCACCACACCGTCCTCGCCGAGTTTGTATGCAGAAAAACTGAGCCGCCCAGTAGGAGAATCTAATTCCCCAGTTCCCTCTAAAACTGGGTCCCAGGGGTTGGTGAGAGGCCTGGGTGCTGAAACACACACACCTGCAGGTACAAAGGCCATCAACTCCTGTAGGAAGTCTACCAAGGTCCTGGGGAGAACGGGCAATGACGGCCATCTAGTTCATCATCATGTGTGGTCAGTCTGCTCTGCCGAAGGTATGGTCCCCATGTGTAGCTCTTCTGACCAGGAGGATGAGGTCGTCTCCGAGAGGCATGTGTCATCCTCTACGGATGTCATTATAGGTGGAGAGACTTCATGCAAAATGGAAAGGGCACCAAAATGTGTCCAGACTCATACCCATGAAGAAACGCAGGAAAATGCCACAGTGGTACAACCTGAAAGCAGTGAGCTGGAAGCGATACCTTGTGTCGTTAATGACTTGGTCACTGACTCAAAGGAAAATGAGTCTGTGTGGTCAGTGGAGTCACTGGTACCATATGTTCCCTCCGTTGATTGGATGATCAAGAATGGACTGATGGAGGCGGAAGACGGGGAACAGGATTCATCTGAGAAAGGTTCAGACCGTCATGCTAATCAAAGCCAGCTGTCATTTCATTTTAGTCAGGTTCCAAAGAAGTTGAATGAGTCTGTGTGGTCAGTGCAGTCTTTAGCCCCTTATGTCCCCTCCAAAGAATTGCTGATGGAGAATGGATCAAAGGAACCCCAGACGGTGACTGAGAAGAAATCAGAAGTTAACGTCACTCGAGGCCTGGCAGCCAATCAGGTCATAGCTGTAACTGAGCGAAGGCGAAGTCAGAGGTTTTCACTGACTTTAGAAAATGTGAAAGAGGCTGAGAAAATGTCTGACGAGGATGTTATTCCAGACCTGCAGTCCTTCTGTTATAGTCAGGTACCGAAGAAGTTGAATGAGTCCGTATGGTCAGTGCAGTCTTTAGCTGCCTATGTACCCTCAAGAGAATGGTTGATTCAGAATGGGATTCTGGATCCGGAGCAGGTGACTGACAAAGAATCTGACTCTAATGTCAGTCAAGGCCTCACAGCCAGTCAAGTACTGGCAATAACAGAGAGGAGAACTCAACGTTTGTCCCTATCATCTGTAGACTCTATTGGCTCTAATGCTCCATCTTCCAGCTGGCTGGCCGATTTAGGGAATGTATACTACTATGGCAAACTACCGCTGTGCTCTCAGGAGAATGGGAATATTTTCAGCACACCTGTAAATAAACTTACCCCATCAGCCCGGCCGACCATGAACTCTGAAGCTCTGCCCTGCAGCAAAGCTAAGAGAAAGCTTCAACACGACATAGACATGGAGCCTGTAGAGAAAAAGTTGGATGGTTCTCCTACTCTGCTCTCAGGTGAGAGTACATTGATCCCCCCTGTTGAAGGGTCATTGAAGAGCACTCAAGTGTCACCGTTACCCGAGGTTCAATGCAACCCATATCATAAGGATGTGGATGTTACGGAGTGCACGCCCCAGAACTCTCCAGAGGACCCTGAAACGCATGCGTCTGAATGTGTGGCAGGAGACCAAGAGACTGACTGCAGTTGTCCAGATCCCTTCAACCAGGAACCTGTTAAAAAGACTGATCCTGTCGTGCCCAGTCGGCAGGACTGCAAGCAGATCGCAGATGTTCGGATGCCAATGGATCCCTCTTCAAATGGTGACTTCAAGATATCTGGTCTGTGTTCTAAGCTACAGCAAAGGAACTGCTTTGGTGAAGAGACGATTCTTGACGTGGTGAGTTTCAGGAAGAGCCCCACAGGCAAAACTACTGAAGGAAATCTGACTAAGATGGCCCTTGATCTCAAGCATCAGGAGCAGCAGCATCGCATTACACATCAGAAACGACCAACGAGTAAGTCATAGTCTGCTTTTTGGTTGTTTCTGATAATGTTTGAAATTACCTTGTGCTTTGATGGGTTATCCAAAAAGCAATATTGTAAATTGTACTTTTCTTTTGCAGACTCCAGAAGGGATGGTAAGGGCAGGCCTAATTGTGAATCTTGTGACAATGGATATGGTCTGAACTACCCAAAGAAACGGAGGCAATGGCAAAATAGACCATGTATGTACTGTTAGACATTAATACTTTTACAATGGACTACAGTGTTATTCCTGGGGTTTTCCAAGTTGAATATTTGTTTATTCTGCAGTGAGAACACAAGCACAGGCTAACCCATCAAACAACCCCTTTGGACAGGGGAATGGTGAAGAACCCTGGAATGGGTATGACCGACCTGGTAAAACAAGAGGTAAGTAGAACAAGAAGCATTAATATCCTTTATACTGGAGTTCAAATATAATTTTTGATCCAAGTTGATCCAATATAGGATGTACAATTAGTTAAATGACAAATGTATTCAATTGTAGAACAAGTTTCAATGTTTTGAATTATATGGTTCTTTCTCCAGGAGCAAATGGAAGAAACAAAAGGTACTGACCAGAGACTGTCAAACTATTTTTAAACCCCCTATTTATAGGCCTACCTAAGACAATAAATAAACTTTTTTTATATATAAATCTGTGGTCTTGTCTTTGAGGGGGAGGCTTATTAAATGACAATTGGAAAATGGGTATGGTGCCTTTGAGGTAGTTCTGACCATGTCATTCTGTAGATTCTGAAAGTGTTTACTATTTTAAAAGAAAGGTGGACCAAAACAAACAAACAAGTAGGCCCTCTTTCTGGAATAATATTCATGAGGTTTGATGTTTCTATGACTAAATGAAAAATATATGATGTACATATAAAATGGGTTTTATTCATTATTAATAAATAAACACATTCGTGACTACAACAAAGGTTGAGCAATTAGGTCAGCAATATTTTGAGTAATATGCATCAGGTGTGATGTTTCTATGACCATTATTGAAAAAGATTTTGAAGATATACAGATTAAAATGGAATTTATTGATTAATAATAAATCAATAAAGACGTTTTCCACCAAAACATAGGTTGAACAAGTAGGCCACCTATTTTGAGTGATATGTATCAGGCTTGATGTTTCTATGACTAACTGAAAAAGATATTGAAGAAATATATACATTGGATTTATTGATTAAGAAATCAAATACGGTTCTCACCAAAACAAAGGTTGAACAAGTAGGCAAACTATTTCTCGAATAATATGCATCCGGTCCGAAGTTTCCATGACCATTATGGAACAAATATTGATGATAAACATGTTTTAATGATTATTAATACATCAAATAGGCTACTTTTTCATAAACAATTAGAACAAGTAGGCCAGCTATTTGTAGAATAATTTGCATTTGAATAATTTTATATTCGACAGTTGAATCTCGAATATAAAACGGATTTCACCTCGGTCAAAGGATAAACAATTTCAGTGAAAAAAAAGTTAAGTTTTTGTGTATTCGAATTGGACAGTTTTAACATATTAATATGACTGTGTGATTGGAACAAGCGTATTAGATTGATAAGCGTCACACGGACCATGGCGCAGGAGGTAACTTAAAAATGGTAACGTAAAAGGTAGGCTACCCAATAGCGCAACTCATTGCTATAGGGCTGTTAAGTAGCCTATTCAGGTAGGCGCGGCTAATTACGCAGAATACTGTTTGGACTGCATGAAGGAGATCGACGAGTTTGTACAAAAAAATCTCTAGGGTTTAATAAAACACGCAACAAAACAACAATGTACTATAAAGGACTGGCTTCAGAAAGTTTGGTAAGATCTGCATGCGACCCTGTGTTTAGGTGCTGGTGTGTTGATTTGCGGTGTAGTTTGTTTGAATGTGGATTTCCGAAACTTTGTTCAGTACGCTGAAACCATCCCTTTAACGCAGGGTTTTTTTTCTAGGTCAGAAAGTGGCATATAGCAGGAAGCTTGGAAGTTGGCATGGTTTGCCTGTCGGTGCAGTTCATGGTTTGATAACATTTTGAGTCGGTGTACCAAAATATTTGCTTTTTAATAGATTTTCTATAAACTGTACTTTTCTTCATGGACCCTTGTTTGTAGGTCAGGGATAACCTGTATGTAGAAAATGAATACAATTTTTATTTTGCAGCAATCATAAATTATATTTTCCACCTCCATAAATCAACTCAGTTATGTTTTAGTAAAATATAATTGAACATCAAATGTTGTCATATTATAGCCTATATACATGGTTAGTATTTTCTGCATTCACTTTGGCTCAATGGGGCCAATAATTGAGTTGACTGTATGCTATTGTGTTTATCATTATCTAGATTCCAAACCTGTTTAACTAGTTAGCAAATAAATGATTATTTTAATGTCCGAAAGATGAATAGGGCTTGGGTAAGAGTAGTAATTGAAAGCTGGGATCGGCCTCTTTTTAACAAAGGCAATTAACTGCAGAATGTACAACAAGCCAACTAAGAAAATAAGATTAGATTACGTGCCCTCTACCATGGGATCACTTATTTTTCTAATCATTCTTTTTGTTTGTGGAGGGAAAGTATGGAAAGTTTTGGCAGTGCAAAAGCTTTGTCTGGTTATCGTCATTTTTTCATTCCCACATTAACCAGAACAAACGCTTTTTTACACAGTTTACTGTAAGACTTTCAATGTCAGAAAATTCAGTGTTAGTGTACCGAATGTGATACTTGCATCATAAATTGACTTGATCGTGACTATTTGATTTTTAACCACTGGACTATTTAAAGTTTATAACAAAGTATTTGTGTCTTTGTCCTAGAACTTCTTTTTAGCTAAATTAATATGACTTGTGATGGGCTGCTTCAGTAACTGGAATGCAGGATGTGGATCTGTCAGTGCTGCTGTTTAGAGGGATCATTTGAATATGTGTCCTGTTTAGACTTGAGAAGCCGGTCAACTGGTTTGGTTGGCATGTAAGCACTTGCAAGAGCTGGAATTTGGTGTGTCAGGACTTGCTAGAACTTCAGTTCAAAACTATTTTCATGGGGGGAGGATTAGGCAATCAAACACTGAATTGACAAAATGTCTTCTTTCTAATAGGGTAGATTAAGCCTCACATGGTACTGTGACACACAACACAACTGAAGAAGCGAGGAGGTACAACCATTGCATGCGACATCTGTGAGACTTCCATCTGGATTTGCAAGGGTTCTCCAAACTGCAGAGAACAACAAACTTTGGTCTTGTGTAGCTGTCACTGAAACAGCAGACCAACTTTCTGGTCGGAATGGAACCTCTCTCACCAGAATCCATTCCAAAATGTCAGTTCTCACAGCAAGAATGTCAGATCTGTCTTAACTGCTACAGTTCATGGCGCAAGCCCAAGCTCCTGGACTGCCGGCACACCTGCTGCTCAGTGTGCTTGACCCGGATGAGGAGGAGCCAGGAGCTGCGCTGCCCTTGGTGTCGCTGTGTCACCCCCCTGCCACCAGGGGCATCTGTCTCCCAACTGCCGGATGACCTCTATACTATGGCCATGCTGTCTGACCGCTACACCCCAGAATACACACCTGTCTTCATACGGCTGCACAGTAACACCTACTACCTGCCCATAGACTATAAAGAGAGGGCTACAACGCTGGATGAACATTTGGCTAGGCACCTACTTTCTGGGCAGCTGAAGGAGATATCTCTGGTGCCTGTGTTGGACGAGAGAAGCCCTGGGTTGGGAGAGGAACAGGAGGAGATGGAGAACGGAGGCTGTAAGAGCTTGTTTATGACCAAGGCATGCTTAGTGTTTCTTCTGGGTTTTGTCCTACTGTTAATCATGTACGTTGTACTGCATAGCATGCAGGAACAGATTAAGAAATCATAGGCCTTGTGGCTTAGATACAGTGTGTTATATCTACATATAAAAACATGAATACAGACCAATTTTAGAGCTCTGATCTGATCAAGTCTTTATCTTTCTTTTCACCAACAGATGGTGCTGCTGAGCTTTTAAGTAGAATGTAACACTTAGGCCATACAATGACAGCTACATTATGATGTATAAACATTTCAATAGCCCATTAATTAAGAGAATTAAAAAAATTGTCAACTTCTGCCTATTTTTGCTATTGTTATTTTTAAATGTAAAAATAGTTTCACATTTTCCAAATAAAATGTCCTCACTCAAATTATGTTGTAAACAAATATAAATTACACAACTGAATCCTGTAAAAAATATTCTTTGATACTCTGGAATAAAACAGATATTTTATTAAAACAGCTATTTACACAATAAAACAATAAAAGAAACTTTGGTTCCTGATTGTTTTTTTACAGTTATAAGATTTGGTCAGAGACAAAATGCGATTCATAGGTCTTAAACCTGATTTGCCCCATTCCTAATTCATGAATTTGTATCAGTCAATTGTAATTTAATGTCTTGACCGATACGAGCAATCTCTTCCAACAAGAAGTCCACATCCTCTGTCTGTGTTGCAGGGTTGGAGATGACACATCTGAAGAAATTCACTTTATCTCCCAGTGGCTGATAGCCAATCATGGTCATTCCATTCTCCATCATCTGGGCTTTGATCTTAGGTGCAACCTTAGAAACCAAACAGGTATTTAGTAATAGCGAAATACAGTATAGTTGCACATTATGGACTGAAGTCATGATTAATGTTCTGGTGCTTGTTATTAGTACACATGCTGTAACTATTGGACAAAGAATAATTTGGGGTGCATTTGATGTATCACTAACATAAGTGATCCAAGATTCTACATTACCTCATGTAGTCTCCTGTTCCTATCAGGACCTGGCGGCATGTTTCTCAGGCTGGGTGGGATGTACCAGAAACACACGTTGCTATGTTCCGGCTGTGTATGGATTACAGATGAAAGGCTTAGCAACAATTCATCTCACTGAGCAAAGTTCAAATATCTATAGGGGACTTAATGAGTCTAAAACAGACATACCTTGCTATTGAAGACAAGTTCAAAGTCTGGCCTTTGTTTGATTTTGTTGAACAAGTACTCCGCATTTTCCAAACATTTATTGACCTGTGATCCAAAGCCTTCTAAACCCTGAGAAAAGAAATACCCACACACATATATTTATAAAAAAAAAAAATATATATATATATATATATATATAGGAGTCAGGATAGGTATAACCTGTTTTCTTAAACTTACTAAATACCTTTGCCTTCCACATGAGCCAGAGCTTGAAGACGTCGACGTGTCTGCCACACTGGATGGTTTTGTCTCCAGTGTCGTAGGATGTGTCATAGTGCTTGTCAGTCTGGAAGAGGTATTCTGCACACAGCTGATTGCATTCTTGCAAGAGGCCCTGTGTGTGAGAAAGCACACATTACATTACATATGTGTACTGTGTGTTTGTAAATCCAGTTGAGTGTGTCTGCACGAGTACGTACGCGCACAAAAATGCTGAAGATAAAATGTAATGGTGGTTTCTATTCAGACAAAAAAAAATCACTCGCCTTTTGTTTCACCAGTATGGCTGAGCATTGCAGTGGAACACCCATCATTTTATGCGGGTTCCAGGTCACAGACCAGGCTCTACAATGGAAACAATTGAAATAGTCCTACATGTAAGAACAAATCAAGTAGTTGCCATTGAGGGTCCATTCAATTTCAAGTGTTAATGGAACTGGTGCCTTCCAAATGGAATTGACCCTGGCAATATTGTGAAGTGGAAATTCTGCAACTTATCACTGTTTTTGAGAGCTTTAGATAATGGCTGCCCTAAAGTCTCTGGTCTCTGATTTAATGCCGTACCGTTCAATGCCTTCTAGTTTCATCCGGTGCCTTTTGGACATCAACAGTCCACCACCCCAGGCTGCCTGTAAAAAAGATAGTTTTTCTGTACTTACAGTCCATTTACATTCTAGATCTTATAACACTCTAATAGTGATAGTTTACTGAACAGAAATTAAAGTGTTACCAGTGTGGTTTTGTACAATTTCAGCCAGTAGTTTCATATGATAGTCCACAACTACTGTTACGAATGTGTTAGTGCTTAGAACCTCGTTCAGTCTTTTCATGGCTCGTCCTGAATTAAAAAGCCTTCCTAATTTAAGTACATTTTTAGTCCAACATTGTGTAATCTGTCTGGGAAGCCATTATGTGTAGGCAGAAGATAAAAGGCACATACATCAACATGTAGCCAAAGTCCGTGGCTCTCACAGATGTCTGCAATGACCCTGATAGGATCAAAAGCACCATAGACAGTGGTACCTGCGGTGGCATTGACGTAGATTGGGACACAACCCTGGAAAAAAAGTAACGGAGAGAGATGACAGGAATCATGATGAGTTTATTGAACTGTTTCTGTCAACCATTCCCTGCCATTGCAATAGATCTCTCATAGCAATTTTTCTGACCAGCTAATGTGGACTGGACAGCATAAATTCTCATTTAAGAATATTCTATTGGCTGGTTCTGCGATTTTTTATTTTTTTATTTTTACTAATTTGACTAAATCCTTCCCTGGCTGAAAATACAACCTGTGCAATTTGTTTATACAAAGGCCCATTTGCCAAAGTTTAGCAAGATGTACATTCTTCCATTACCTTATCTTTGGCAGTTATTATACTGTACTCCAGTTCTGCAGGAATCATCCTACCCCTTTAACAGAAAAAAAACATATGGCTCATCTACTATATTACTGATGATATTGTCAACATTTATGTTTAGCAATGCAAATCACAATGCCCTTCTTGCTCACCGATCATCACATTTCACCACCACAACGTTTTCACTCCCTATTCCAAGGACAGCTGCAGATTTCTTGACTGAATAATGACTCTTGGGGTGGAAAACAAGTGTTTGTCAATATCCAGTAACAAGAATATTTCTGGATAATATTATGCATGACCAAATCTGAATACTACTGATGCTTACATGTGCTGAGGTGAAAAGTGTTAGCCTCGGCAGATCAGTCATGCCTTTGGTCTTCACTTCGGGGAAGAAATAGTATCTGGCCAGATGTACACTGTACAGATTGGATATGGTCCCCCCTAAGGAAAAAAGGTACATATTACAGATGGATATCATATGTCACTAAGATATTAATCTTATTGTTTGCTGTGCTTGCTACCAAAATACAGCACAACTCTAGAATGTATTATTATTGTTAGGCGTACAAGGATATATTTCTGTCTATTTATTAAATTATAATATTTCATATTACATCTTATATTTTTATGTTGTACAAACATACTGTGCATCATGTCTATTTAATACATTAAATGCATGTCTAATGTATAATGATGCCAGTTAACCAGGAGTCCATTTTACAAAACAGCAATAGAAATCAGTATAATGTAATCTGGCTAGTTAATATAGGGGGAGTCCACCAAATTTGTGTTAGCTAAAATTAACGTAATTAGTTTTGTCTGATTTGGCAAAATAATGACAACATTGCTATAAAAAGTGCAGTGGATGATAATGACGGTAACGTTAGGGAAAATATTACCCTATTTAGCAATATTGTTTTTCCAAGCACCTATAGTGTAATTTAGACAAAACTGTAACTAGCTCCTCTTTAATGTCAATAGACCCGTTCAACTTCTGCTCTGTGTACATAATGTTAGTGACCATGGCAACGACATGACCAAGTAGTGGATGTGCAATTCATGAATAGCATCTTTGTGGAAGATGTTGCACCCACAACACATAATGTACTGACTGAATGGACATAACGGCTATTTCATTTCTGACATTCTTACCTCGTTGCAGGCTATTGCATGCAGTACTAAAGAAATAACTTTTTAATGACAGCATGAGAGAAAATCACCTAAGGTGCATCCAAGTACATCATTGATATGCAAAATTCATAGCCCTTTTTACCTCATTCTAACCATGATTTTCATAAGAGTGTGGAAGTTAAAAGTGAGCTGAGTTAACAGCCTATATTGAAATAACTGCTAATAACAACCACCCGCCCCCCTTCAGCCAGGTAGCATCAGGGATTGCTTCCAGGGATCAACAATTTATGGGTTGAGTTGGATTGTTTATTTAGTATTTAGTACGTTTTCTTGCTAGAAATAAAAGTGACACAGTATATACTGAGGCAGTCCATAAAATCTGAAGAAATACTGGTAGATATGTGTGTTTTTGGGAGACATTACAGGACACAGAAATATGTCTGCTATGATCTGCAGTAAAACAAATATTTATTTGTATATATTTTTTAATGTCATGTAACCATGTAAATCACTTACTGATTCTCATTTGAGGACGACCTGTACACTGAAATGCATTGCACGTTTGTAGTGTGAACACTGTACTGTACTGCAGTGTTAATTTTGTCAGCTATTGCAGTTCTACTTATATTGAGTTTTTATCAGTATACTAAAACTGGACAAATGCCGTAATGTAGCTGCACAACAGATGGTGATGTTGTACCTGAGATTTTGGATGTGTGGTAGATTAAATATACATTATTTAATCGAAAATAGTTAATCACTAATATTGACTAAAAGTCTTTAGTTATAGTCAATCATTTTAGTCATTTCCTTTTTGACTATGAAATAAAGATTATTTAAGCAATCTTTGACATCCATCATATGCAAAATCAGAATAATTTGTCCAACCACTATCAACCTGTTGTTCAGAAGTATTGTAGACTGTTAAAAACTACAATTTCTAAAATTACTAAAACACTGCCAAAATGAACACTGCTTACTGTATGTAATCAATATTATTTTTCTATATCTTAATTTATTTACATTTGTCCCAGTGCCAGTCAGCATACTTTTGAAAGTTATTTTAGTGTTGATAACTTTACCACTTCAAGTGGTGAATGCAAATTACATTTCCCATGCTCACTTATCCCCCTCCTCACCTCTTGTGAATCATGAAATGTAGTCCTCACGAGGAACACATTTGGCTAGGAGTGGTAAGTTCCCCATGTTAGTTTTTTTGTCATTTTGAATTTTGAGTAAATCTAAAACCCTAAAAATTTATTTTTCTAAATATTATTCATCTGATTTGTAAATAAGGCTCTTCAGGCCCAGAGGATGGTCGATCTCCAGGAATCTTTACGCTTGCCAGAAGGGACACACTTTCCCGCCTTTTACCTTGATAGATCTCACAGATGCATAAGCCACCACAGGTCAGCCCTGGAGCCCCAGAAGACAAGGCAGCCATATTCTATAACTAACACCCAGAACCCAGATAGCAGGATTCAAATTCTGGTCTTCCGATGAGAAATTAACATATTCAGGCTAACCAAAATGTAAATTCCTTAAGTCATTACTACCCAAAAGTAACTCTTGAAGAATGTTCAAGACATAAACAAAACTTTCTTTCCATGTTTAATGCTAATCTTCAAATTCTTTAAAACTCAAAAGTCCAGGTAGTCCTAAATTAAAATTATTCAAAGTATCAACTATTAACAATATAAATGTTTGTATGTTTGTATTTAAGAACCCACCAAAAACAAACTCCTAAACAATTCAAGCAAGGCACAGAAGACAAACTAATGTTCAGCCTATCCTACCCAATCAAACAATATTTTCCTCTCCAATCTTTTCAACTATACTGAGTCAGTACCATTTGTACTGAAATCATTACCACTACTAAAATGCATATGGAAATTATTCTAAAATGCATATGAAAAGTACTCAGTAATAAGATTTCAAGCACGCCAGAATTTATTTTGCATTTGTCCTATTCTGGTTTTATTTATATTCATAACAACACAATATAGCCAAGACTTAGATAATAAAATCATCAAATTCGATGGATGTGAAAAGTATGTTTTCCATTGGTAACATTGTTAATATTGATGGTAAGTTCAGAGTGTAGCTCACATCGTACCTGGACAGAAGATGCCATCACCGCCTTCCTCAGACCAACCCACAATCTCCTGCATCTTTCTCAGTAGAACCTCCTCCATCAGAATAAACACCGGGGATACTTCATAAGTAAACCTAGAAGAAAAAAATACAGTGGGGTCAACCCACACCGTAGAAAAACACCTTATCCATATCGTTTTATTCATGATAATCTCAAAGGCAAAACTAAGTCCAGAATAACACTATAAAGGCATTCCTATGGAAATGTCAGACCTGTTCTCTGGCAATTTACTTAAAATGAGAGAGTTTACTGAGATGAGATTTTACATGTTCGTGTTGGCGGTAGATGTCAGCCATTCCCCTGCCAGGCCAATAACATCCAGCCCTGAAGACAGCTGATTGAAGAAGCGTGGGTGACCTGGGGACAGAGAAGGACATTGTAGTACAATGGGTCTGCACCGGGAATGTTACACCACCGGGAATGTTACACCACCGGGAATGTTACACCACCGGGAATGTTACACCACCAGGAATGTTACAACACCAGGAATGTTACACCACGGGGAAAGCATGCACCATGGAACGCAGAGATGTTCTGGAATATCAGGGATGGCCCCAAATCTCCACAACTGCCTCGCATGAAGGCAGATTAGAGCGGCTATAAAGGGCGAGGCCGGCCACCCAGAAGTACAAAGGAACAAGTAGAGTGACCAACGGCATGTATTGGCTGTTCCCCCTCAGACGCTCGAGTAGGCTGGATGGCAGCAACCAACCCGAAGATGAATCCACACGAGTTTGCATGGACGCTTTCTGATGGCATTTCTATTTGTGTTTGTTTAGTTGTTTGGGGATACTTTTTGTGTTTTCCTCTTATTGAATAAAACAGTCTATGGCATTGCACAACCATCCGTCTCTATTTCATTGCCCGCCCCTCGCTAGACTGCATTGGAGCTCAGTTACTCTGATGTTTGTTAATAAAGTAAATGGTTAGATATGGTAAAAGGTTAAATATAGCCTAGAAAAGTGGTTAAACTGTAACTTAAATATAATGGATGGTTGCCAGCCCATCCACCCAACATCTTTTATGGTTATTGTTGAATTTTTCTGATTTACTTTTTAAGAATGTAAAGTTCTTGCAACTTGACATGTGGGAGGTATGTGGGCAATATTTTGTATGTTGTACTTGGTATTACCTTTACACAATGTTAAGTGTGTATATATGAAACACAGTAATTGTAGGGCAAGTTAGCTTTTTCCTTAAGACCAATTGTGTAGTATATTGGCACATGGAGTACATGTTTACTACTAACTATACAGCCAGCAGCTCATGTGGTACCTGTTTTAATCCCATACTTTAAGGTGTCCCTGCAGTCAACCAGGAGTTGCTCCAGGTTCTCTGGCTGGTCAGGGAGTTCCAGACGGAAGCCCTCCAGGCCTTCTTTAAGTTGATGAGGATGATGGAAGTCGAGTACTTTGGAGCTCCGTCTGAACGAAGTGAAGACATAGTTGAGGAGAATGTTCACCAGCTCTTGGAAGAAACCTTTGGTTGACTCTTCACCACTGAGTGCAGGGAGTAGATCTAAAGATGAACAGAAAAGATAAGGGCTCATAATTAAAAAGAATTGCATTAACTTTTGTATTCTTTTTTGCCAGTTGTTCTGAAAGCTTAAAATCCAAATAGCATCCCCAAAAAGTTGCGTGCTATGTGAGCACATAAATGCTATTGAGCCCCAGCAGATTTGTGTGAAGACATGCATGTGGTTGTATTCGCCCCACAACCTTAGTGGACAATATTCTGCTGATCGCACCTAATCCTTGCAGCTTCATTCCTTAATTTAAGCGGCCGCCTTCCCTGTGCATGCTCTTCTAAGGACATATAAGCTGATTTATCTGGAAAAAAGTTTCTGTCATAACAATTCATAATGTTGCCATCTGACAAATTACTTTAAAAAGTAAGTTAAATGCTTATCCGAAAGACTTTCAAAATGCTCTTTTCACTGGCAAATTATTATTTTCATTAAAATGTTTTTCAGAAAAAGTCCCAGACCTGTCATACAAGACTCAACACATTTTTTCAGCAAACATCGAGCCCAGTCCAGTCACTGGGCAATGCCGAAAAATTTCACCACTTTCTCTCAAGGTTTGCTGCCTAATTTGCATTTTTGTACAGACAAAATCATCACATTATCGATAAGGAACCATAATGTTCGCTGAATGAATAAATATGTTGTGTTTTCATTCACTTCCAAAATTTTGTCATGAGTAATGCAGGGTGTAGACATGAAGTGTGCGTGTCAAAGTCGGGAGTGTTACCACTAGACCATGGGATCTGTTGGTGCCAAAAATTCTGTGAAATTCAGCAGAAAGTAGCCAGTAGTGTAGCTAGTTCAGGAAACCCGAGTGTTAACTGGTCAGCAACGCATCAGCTGATGCAGGATCACTCTATCACATGTGAGATTGCAACCTGTCTATATAACCATCAGGTTACTCACTCTGTCGGTTGTTGAACTTGTACTAGCATGCGGGTGCTCACCCACCCACCACCCCTGCCTTCATCTGTTCTGTTCTGTGTTCCTTGTGGGAGTGGATCGGTACTGCATACCTTGCTCAGTGCCATGGGAATTGTTATTGTTATGTTATTGTTGTAAGGTTATGTTATTGTTGGTAGTATCGATCATGTGATGGCAATGAGCTACCCAAGAGGAGCAGAACCTAATGCCAAGACTTGCATGTTCAGGGCTGTGCATAAGTTCTCCAATAAATGCTTAAACTAATACGTGGTGTTTTCTCTCCGAACTTTGATTAATGGAATTGAAGTGTATTCCTGTGAATCCCAATCCAGCCCCATCGCCCTATGCACTTACTTGGAGTGCTCTCAGTAGTCATTTGTTGTCAACAATGCTCTGAAGGGCCAGCAATGGATTGATTTGGGATTGAACATTCTTTTGACTGGAAATGGTGGAGGGTTATTTGGGATCCACCACTGGTTTCACAGTAAGGAAGCCATTCCTGCAGAACACCCAGAGCGACCTACTGTACATGACTGGTAATTGTGAAGCGTTCACAACTAGTGATTTTCATAATGCTGAGTATTGCAAAAAAGTTCACTGCTTCCTACACCAGGTGCAGCCAACACAGTAACTAGCTGCCTAGATTGCTTGTCAACTCTAGGTTGTCATGGGAGTGTGCTTTCACAGCCCATGGCCGTGTGATGGTATAAATGCACCCTCAGTCTCTGTGGCCTCTCAGGTAACTTAGGGCCACAACACAGGGAAGAAAACTGCTCTGGTGGCATGATTTTTAAACCCTGATTGACCAGGAAACACGCCTGCTCTCACCTTGACAGAGGAGAACATTCATTCCAGGATGTGAGTTGACAAGTTGTGGTGTTGGAAGTAAGCCAGTTTATGTCTAAGTAGTCATGATTACATTGGTAGATACAAATAACTGAAAAAATTACTGTCCACTTCTGACAGGCCCATACTCTCTGGAATGATCTTTTAATACCCAATCATGTTGACCTTTTGCCAGTTGACCGAATTAGTTGTGTGATATTCCACAGGTTTACTTTTTTAGCATTACACAACTTTTCCAATCTTTTGTTGCCTCTGTCCCAGCTGTTTTGAAATGTGTTGCTGGCATCAAATTCAAAGTGGGCATATATTTTTCAAGAAACAATAAAATGTCTCAGTTTCAACATTTGATAGGTTGTCTTGTACTATTTGCTATTAAAAATACGGTTTAAATGATTTGCACATCATTGCATTCTGTTTTTTATTTACATTTTACACAGCGTCCCAACTTTTTTGTAAACAGGGTTGTACACGATCATGTGATGGCAGTGAGTTACCCGAGAGGAGCAGAACCTAACGCCAAGACATTGTATGTATGTTGTTGTGCATAAGTTCTCTAATAAATAGTTTAACAAATATGTGGTGTTTTCTACCTGAAACACAGAAAATGTTCTCTCTCATTGAAACACAGAATGAGATAATCTAGACTGGGCTTGATAACCCTACCTCAGTTCAAATGACATCTTTTGGGGTGACAATAATAAAATCATTATAGTGGTACTTTATTTGGATGAAGTAGCTAAACTATAAAAGGTTAACTTGACATAATGACTCATACTGACATACTGACTTAAAACATGTGATTTGGTGTTTACAACTAGAACTGTGCATTTTGTCAGTAATAATCTACTTGCATAACATGATAACATTACTGAATTTCACATGAAGTAGATCCAAAAATTATATACGTTAATGATTGCAAACAATAGACCAGATGAGCTGACAATATTTTGGGCAGATTTGAGCAGATTTGTGAAGCAACAGAATTCATGTTTTGAATAGTCATTCTCCCAGGAACAAGAAGTAGATGTTAAAACACAGGTAAAGAGAACCTGGGATTCTTAAAAATGTTGCAGGTCTTGTTTAGGAAAAGAAGTGAGAATACTGGTAATTAGACTGATTAACCTTTTGAAAATTGAAACTAACAAAATGCTTGTATTGGAAGAGAGCATTTAATCTTTAAATAGTGAAATATCTAAAGGGATATTACTGTTGTTGTCTGTTCTGTTTTAATACAAGGACAAGTATTGCCAATGTCTTTTTCCTGGAAATTGGCCCGGTAATGCAAATTCAGCTCTTGACTCTGTGGGGGAAATATACTCTCGTCTGATTAATTTACTCTGACCTGATTATGACCCATACTGTAATTTACTCTGACCTGTATATGACCCAATTATTACCCTATATCCTCTTAGTTTTGTTTCTGTCTCATGTTAGGTTATCAAGCTTGTTAAGGTACTAGTGTGTACTTTCAACATTGCAGCTGTGAATTGCCTCCTTTGCAATTAGCTTGGATTATTCCCTCTTCATGAGGTAGTTGTGCTTGTTGATGACAGTGTAATGAAGTAGCGCTTGTTGATAATGGTGTAATGGAGTATTGCTTGTTAATGACAAC